>WOGN01009448.1:0-10819 GCA_015342105.1 Leptinotarsa texana | reverse complement strand
GTGTTCAACAATAACTTGTTGGTATTGAAATATGTGGATGCTATAGAAATGCTATTTGAAATGGATTTTTCCAATTTGAGGTTTCTGTTTACTGGTACAATGAGATTGGAATCATCTGCATAGCTCACAACTTTAGTACTTGATTTTTTGTAAATTTCAGAGAAATCATGAATAGTAAAGGTCCAAGTACACTTACCTGTGGTACGCCAGTTCCTATTTCACTGAAGTCTGAGAAAAATTCATTATTTCGTTGCCTAATATATACTTTTTGCTTCCTGTTACTCAAATACGATTTCAAGCGATCCAAGGCATTTCCTCTTATTCCGTAATTGAAAAGCTTTCGAAGTAAAATGGAATGATGAACATAGTCGAACGCTTCAATGAGGTCCAGGAAGACACCACAGGCACAAGAGTTTTGTTTAATTAAATATTGAATTTCATCCACAAACTTGCACAAGGCTGTTACCATTACCATTGGATTTCACTGAACATTACCATTGGATTTCACTGAACAATTGTGGTCATGAATGATTGTGACTTTTTTCCGATATTTTCCGTGTAGGTGCTGTAACCAAAGAAAACACTGGTCTGATAATTTTCCTCTTGAAGATGATCAGTTGGTGATTGAAACACGTGACAAAGTGTTAAAAATAACGGTTTGATGTTAGGATAAAACTCCAGTAATATTCATTATTGATAAGACTATCTTGTGCATTCGATAAGCAAAGACGGAGTAAAATCCCAGCCGAATCAATTGTATTATAAATTTTCTGAATACATTCGATTCACCCAAAAAAAAATGCTATTGATATTTTTGAAAATTCCCTTCAGGGATTTTTTTTCCGGCACTGCATGCATCTTCAGGGCGGAAGATGCATACTATCTTTCATGAAAATATCTAGGATCATACCAAAGTTATTAAAATAAACGTATTTTTTCTCGAAACTGTAGCACCATATATTTCGAAAAAAACCTTCAGTTTGTGTTTTAAACTGGACCCAGAATTAACCTTCTCAAATATCAGTTTTTAGAAACACTCAGTTCAATATCGCCACGCTTTCATCAATCCTTCTTGTCTCATTCACATTTCCTGAAAAATGAATTCGAATATTAGGTTAATAGTATAGCATTTGCAACAATAATGAAATATATTATGTTTATCTTCAAAAACTGATTTTCTCTGGGAAAGGACGTTTTCTATCATTATTGCTATAGTGGCATTAGAGGGAACTAATATGGAGGAAGAGAAAGTGAAGTTGGTAATAATCGATATTTCAAAACTATCATCTCCAAAGAAAATACAAAAGTTCAAAAATATTCAGACAGGAACATTTTTTCTCGATCTTTTTCTTAAACAGTAAATGAACTGATAATGCAGAACAGAAACGAAGTCTTATGGAGTTTAGTTTGCGGAATTTCGTTATAAAATGGGAATTGTGAGTTATTCAAAGCGCTGTTAAGTGAGGAATATAAATTGTCCTTAATGTTCTATCACAAGCTACTTGTTTCGCATGGAGAGTTATTCAAGAAAGTTGTGTGAAAATAAGGGATCCGGAAATGAATTTATTTTATGCTTTATTCGGGGAAACGTGTATATCATGGTATTATGAACTGAATTGATGGATGTAGCCGTTACTACGTGGTAGGAGATCATGATGAAAAGAGAAATGAAAATTTCTATGTTTTTTTACCACTTTTATTTGTAACTAACGTTACTGCAGTTACGTCCTATATGGACATTTTCAAACTTTAAACAATAATATATAATATTGTTTAAAGTTTGAAAATGTCCATATAGGACGAAACTGTAGCAACGTTAGTTACGAATAAAAGTGGTAAAAAATATAGAAATTTTCATTTTTCTTTTTATCAGTATTATGAACTCTTAGAAAGTTTTAATTATCCAATACATTGTATATGTTTTAAAATGTGACAAAAAGGAGTTTAAAATACCTGATTGTAGTATAACCATTAATTACAACACTGATTACTTGATGAAACCATCAAAAGAATGCATCCGTGATCCACCACCAGACAACAATGTTTCGCACCACCAGACAACAATGTTTCGATTCGTCATAGATCTCATCAATGGTGCTAGGCTGAACCACGAATGTTTCGCCGAACTCATCTCTTTACCTTTAATATTCGTAGATCGAGTTTTCTCTCGATCCCATAGATGATGTATTCGTAAGAGAAAATGTATAAACTTTATATACCTCCTAATCTCACCAGATTTTTCTACAGTTTTAATAGGTTACGAAAAAAATTTCAGGATTGCTTGCCTTTCTTTTCAAAAAAATATGAAGGAAACAGTTTCAATCTACTTCGTAGACTCGATAAAGGTGGGTAATGCATTCTCATTTAAAGAAACCATATTATTGAGTTTGTTTGGTCATGCCAGTGTAATGGTGCGCGTAAAGACAATTGAGGTTATGACATTTGTGATTGTGTGCACTTAAATAATTATAATATCATAACAGAAGCATATCCAGCAATATGTATCACAGTTTGAATTGAAGGGATCATATTTTTAGGTGTGATTTACTTTTGGGAAAGAAGGAAAGAAAGTTTTTGGCTTTCTACTACTCCATCTTGATATAAAAAAAAGATGAGGAAATCTTCCAAAGAAAGGAAGGAAGTAATCAATTTGAAAATAAGTAACTCTTTATATGTATGTGTAGATCACGCAAAGAAGTAACTTTCAGACAAAAACTGAAAGAAAGTCCTCCTGAAACAGATAGTTTCATGTAAACATTGAATTACATGAAAGAAAAAAATTCTTTCGAAACAAATACTTCTATATGAACACTGAATTATACAGAAGTTACTTTTCTCTACTCAGTTAGTATTTGAAACATTCGTTGTGGAATAAAATCAGATATCATTCACATGAGCTCTACTTTAAATGAATGGTAAAAAATTGCACTTACATGGAACAATTTGGTACTGAAGAGCCTTAGAGCAAGTGTCTCAAGGCGAAACCTCAAAGTATACCAGTGAGGATGATAGTGTTACATGTAAGTGCAATTTGTTACCATTCATTTAAAATAGAACTCATGTGAATGATATCTGATTTTATTCCACTACGAATATTTGAAATACAAACTGAATAAAGAACAGTAACTTCTGTATAATTCAGTGTTCATATAGAAGTATGAAAGAATAGTAGAAAGTCAAAAACTTTCTTTCCCATGTATCACAGTGTTATTTACAACATAATACAATTAGACTGCAGAATAGAGCCAGTGCTCTACTGTTTGAGAGTGAAAATCTTCTGACGACTCAGTTCTACAGGGTGTTATTGAACATGCAGCAAAAATTTAAAGGAATATTCCTTGAACTATTCAGAAGATATCTTGTCCTCTGATGATTTTTATATTTAACATTACATTTAATGATTCCCAATCTACAAGAACTGTCGAAAATGACTACTCCCCGCTCGGATGCAAGAATCCAATTTTCTCCTCATCGACTCCCGAACTCTTTCAAAAACACCAGGATCACTTACGAGATATACTATTCAAATTGAGTGTCTACAGCTGTTTGTAGTAATCGGAATGTTGTTGATAGGTACAACAGAATTGCTAGATTTTTTTTATTTTGGTAGGTCCAGTGTTGTACGCTACTTTTATTTCGGCTACGTTAGTACTCTTAAAATTACCAAAATTATTCTGTCGAAATTATTTTGCCCCCCGTATCTTCGAAAGACAGCGCCCTATCAAAAATCATCGAAGAACAAAATATCCACAGAATAGTCCAAACACCCTGTATAATAATTATCGAATCAGTGTACGAGGTATGTTAAAAAATAAGGTGAATATTCAAATTTCGCAGGCTACGTACATTCGATTTGCCATTTTTTTATTTTTATATTGATGCACTCGTTTCGAACATATATTAACAGTTTCTTTCTGCTGTTTAACATGCGTAGTTTGTTGGTAAGAGGCATTAAACGAGTGTTTTGCGATTTTCTGCTATCGAAATAAGTTTATCAAAGACTTTGCACCAAATGTTATGTAAAAAATGTAATTGAGTGCTCAAAAACATTTGAAATACTGACAATAGCATACGTTGATTGCATTCTGAGTCAAACAAAAATTTACAAACTTTTCACAGAAGTCGAGAAGATATGAATGACGACCCTCGCTCAGGACGCCAAACACATCAACAACCGATAAGAAGGTTGAAAAAGTGAAAAAAATTGTTAGGGAGAATCGTTGAATCTTTATTAGAGAAGTTGCTGAGTTTATCGGCATATTGGTTGGCTCATGCCATGCCATTTTTTCGGAAATTTTGGGCATGAAGCCTGTGGCAGTGAAGTTCGTTCCAAAATTGCTGAATTTTTACCAAAAAAAACATCGCATGAGCATCGCTTAGGAGTTGTTGACGTCAACAGCGATTTAGATCTGCTTAAAAGAGTCATAACTGGTGAGCAAAGTCCACTTGTCCCAATGGAAGAGCGCAGAAAAGTCAAGACCAAAAAAGCACGCTAACTTTCATCAAATAAAGTTTTACTAACTGTTTTCTTCGATTACCGTAGCGTAGTGGAGTTCTTGCCACATGAAGTTATGCTCCGTTTGTGAGAAGCAATACGAAGAAAACGTTCGTTATTGTGGAATAACAATTCATGGCTTTTGGATTATGATGATGCACCTGCTCACTCGTCATTGCTTGTTCGTAAGTTTTTCGCCAAAAACAATAACCTAATCATGTCACAGCCACCGTCTTCACTAGATTTATGTGACTCTTTCCTGTTTCCAAGATTGAAGAGACCCATGAAACGACGGAGTTTTGCCACGATTGAGGAGACAGTTCAGGATCATACCAAAAAGCGCATCTCAGGACTGGAAAAAAACGCTGGCCCAAGTGAATGGGACTACTTCGAAAGGGACAAAATAGAAACTGATGAATAAATAAATATTTAAGAGGAAAATGAACGTTTTTTAACATACTTCGTGGAAAATACCATGTACGAGTATGTATAATAAGGGATAATTCAAAACTTTTTTTGTTATAATGTAATGTGTTTTTGTAGCTTCATATCTCAATAAACATTCATTCTACTGTGTTGTGCCATATACTGATCAATAGAAAATTTTGTACTCTATATTTCGATGTTTTTCATTTTTTCTAAATTTTAATTTTTTGGCTTCCTTCTGCTTATTTCTATATGATGTCGTTAAGCGATTCTTGGCCAGTTTTTTTCCACGAATTTAAATTGAACCAAAGCGCTGCCTAAACAGCCCGGTGATGGTGTTCATGAACTCAATAGTTCGACGTTGGTTTGCGAATGTGAGTCCCGAAGTGGATACAGTAATGCAGGACAAGTGTTTAGAAACCTATCACCAGCGTGATAGCCAGACTGGCCCATCACAAACGGTTCGTCGGATGGTGGAAGAACTGGGCGTGAGCTTCCATGAGCTTTTTGATGGCTCAAAACGTATTGAAGAGGTTGAAGAGTGGGTACCCCACGATTTGATCGATGGACATAAATTGTCACATTTCGAAATATATTCTTCTAGATCAGATCGTGACGTGTGGTGAAATTCACTTTCACCTCTCTCGTCAACAGCCTACCATCTTTTGATGAAGATAACCTGATGACACTGTCAGTGATAATATGATAGGAGGTCGTGCTCCACAAACACAATATAAAAAATCTAATACACATAATTCAGCTAATAACTTGGCACTAAATAATACCCTCGACTTCTCAAATGATTCGCAAACAATAAATAATAGTCAAATGAATGAAACATGCATTATAGAAGCTACGAGAAAAAAGAAAAATAAACTCAGGATTGGCCCTGACCATATATTGGGTTTTCTACTAAAAGATTGTTTTATTCTTCACTGATTCCTCTTATTTATATATTCAAAATGTATTGAGTCAAGACTCTTATTTGGAAAATATACAAAGTTATTTAAGATTATGAAGACTGCCTCAAGCTACAGGAAGAACTGAACCTGATCTTATCATTGCTAAATGTTACATATTGCCTTTTTCTAAAAGGAAAAGTGTATTATTGTCTTTTCAGAGGGGAAAAGTGTATTACAGTTAGTTCTCTGATGAACCCCCATCACTCGAATTAATGAAATGGTATGATATTATTTTCTATTAGAAACTCACAAAATAAAGTGAGTGGATCTGGAATTGAACATATTTTTATTAAAACAACAATAAAAATTAATTGGCGCTCCGAGGTGACTTCATTGGTTCCAGTGGCGCATTTGCTTTTTCCCGGAAAAACCTGCAGAAACATATCATCTGAAGATCTTGATCTAACAATGTCCTCTCTCTTATAAAACAAAATGTAGAGTGTCTCCAGAGGCTCCAATAAATTCAATGCATCGCCAGAACACTTCGTGACACGACTATCGTCAAAATTCATATCTTGAATTTCATTTCAAATCTCACAAACACCATCAAAAAATAGCTCAAAAGACATGACTTTCACGACTATGAACTGAAGATTAGTATATTGTATATTGTACAACAAGTGAGAAAAACGACATATTTCTGACGAGCGCAGATGAATAAACATCTACAGTTACGTTGTTTTCAAGTATTGAAAATTGAAATACATATATAATAATACTTGTATGTCATTGACTCATTTTTATATTTTATTTAAAATAGTAATTAACAGTTATATTTGAACAATTTTGTAAAGTAATTCCTGGTAGGTCGTTTTGTTTCAACGTGTTTTCAGCAATTGAAATATTAGCTGCGGTCAAAGTTGAAGTTGATGGGGAAACATACTGAGCTTCTACAGCATTGTTGTGTTCAGATTCTAATGGCGCAGGACGCTGAGTGGATTCTACTATACTTTTTGAAATTTTCATTTTGTTAGCTATGGAGTTGTCGATATAAGATTCAGTAACATTGCTGGGTTTCCAACCCCAATGGCGTTTTAAAGTTAAAAGATCTGCCCCTGCATTAACTAAAATAGTCGCAGATGACCTTTGGAAACCATAATGTTGATGATTTGAATCTTCTTGACAACTCTTCAAAATAAACTAACAAGGTATTTATGGAACAAGAATTTACCTTGGTTTTCATTTTCCGGTCCATAACGTTTCTGTAAGCGATTTCATACTTTTCTCTTGATATACTTGGTAGTAAATTATTGCAAACATTTATTGATTTGTGAACACAATTTATGGAGGTGCATTTTCCAACTCTAAATCTCGCATTCCATTATATTCAATATGATGATCGACTGTATTGTCAAACATGCGACAAACTAACTGACTGTTATAAGGAAACAAGTATTCCTGAAGCACCAGTCAATCTAATAATAAAACTGATGATTTTCAAACAAGACACAACCTCTAACGGAAGCAAGACACTCTTTGGAAGGTTCGAAATAGATGAACATTTCAACCTAGCAAACCACTATTATACTCTTCATGCAGTCATTGTACATTGTGGTTCTGGCGTTGAATTTGGTCATTATTACGCCTTGATCAAAGACGAAACGGACTGGTTTAAGTTTGATGATAGTCGTGTCATGAAGTGTTCTGACGATGCATTAAATTTATTGGAGCCTCTGGAGACACCCTACATGTTATTTTATAAGAGAGAGGACATTGTTGGATCAAGATCTTCAGATGATGTGGTGCTGCAGGTTTTTCCTGGTTTTTCTGCAGCTGAAAAAGCAAATGCGCCACTGGAATCAATGAAGTCGCCCCGGAGCGCCAATTAATTCTTATTGTTGTTTTCATTTTATTTTTATCGTTGTTTCAATAAATATTGAATACTCAGCTTAAAAAAAAACTTTTGACAAATAAAATTGAACACATAATTTCAATATCATATCACTAATAATTTTCACTTACACTTACATTCAAATCTCACTGTATGTGCAAATAACTATTTTGATTATTCCTATATTGATGTCAATTTAAGAGCCACTGGTGGACAGCTGTTTCAACCTATCGGGCATCGTCAGGCCGGGCAGGCAGTCTTCGATTGAAGACAAAATATGAATAGCGAAGAAAAGTACTTAATAAAAGTAACTGTGTGAACGCAAGCGAGACATAAGTGAAACTACCTATTGGTGTGACATCCAAGTCAACTTGGGTGTCACACCAATACACCACACCACACAATACATACACCAACATAAAAAAATGGCAAGTTGACTTGGGTGTCACACCAATAGGTGGTTCCACTTATGTCTCGCTGGCGTTCACGCAGTTATTTTTATTAAGTACTTTTCTTGGCTATTCACATTTTGTCTTCTGCCTGCCCGGTACTGACGATGGACGATGACCGATAGGCTGAAATAGCAGTCTACCGGTGGCCATTCAAATGAATATGGGAATAATCAAAATAGTATGTATGTATTTTAACACAGCATGATTAGGTAGTGTAGTGTTGATGCGATATCGCATCGGCACTACCATAGAAAATATGGTGTCGCCTCTGTATCAAAAAGGCCGATTTAAGCGCACATAGATTTGATGTATGCACTATTACGACCATTTATCGCCCGCTGAAAATGGTATGGTAATAGTATCGTCTGAAAATGCTCTTACGCAAGGGACACCACGCGATAGCCTCATAAATGTCATTGACTGCGGGCCGAAGCACAGTCATCGTCTGGAAGTAACAGGAAGCGCTAGAGACACTCCAGGTTGTGTGTCGTTTCGGCAAAATGTTGATATATAGAATAAAAAGGCCGCGACCGCACGCTGTAAACAGCGAGTCGGTCGGAGGAGCATCACTTGGAATCTCCACCAGACCCGCGCGCGGAATCGCAGAAGGCAAATCGGCCGCAGTTGAATTGGACTGGGGTGCAAATACGCTCGTTTATTTTTGTTTCAATGTTAAAAACATAAACATGTAGGAACATGATCATGTCCCTACATAAGTGAAATTGTACGAAATACAATAATCATTTTCTGTCGATGCTAACCTCCTGAACGAAAAGTGTGTCGACAAAAATGCTCGAGTTATGGTTTGTGTGAAATCTTTTCTTTGGATTCATTTTACTCTAGACATGTTTAGCAAAAAGGACGAAACGTTAATCATTTTTGTATGATTGGAAATGGATATAATTGAACGGTAAGGAAAATATACTGTTATACATGAGATTCATATCTCATCATACACATCAAAGATCTTTTGGAAAAAACACAAATCTCACTAAGTGTTCTGGAGATGTATTGAATTTATTGGAGGCTCTGAAGACACCCTACATTTTGATTTTTTTTTAGGGGGAGTTCAAGATCTTCGAATGATGTGGTGCTGCAGGTTTTTCCGGGTTTTCCTGCAGCTGAAAAAGCAAATGCGCCACTGGAATCAATGAAGTCACCCTGAAGCGTCAATCAATTTTTGTTGATGTTTTATAATTTCATGATTCGTATTTTGGATGTGTTATTTATACATTTATTGTTGGAATATTTTCATTCAAATCGTTTCAGACAATTTTTGAGTCTGTCTCTCTCAGATCAATTCTGATCCAATTTTAAACCCAGGGAATATAAAAAATCACTATCACGACAGATTCATGAACATATATACCGGGTGTAAAAAAATCTATTAGACGAGTCATAACTTCTAGACTATCAGCTGTATCAGAATGAGATTCAGTCTAGTTAAATGGCATGTGAAGAGGAGAGTTAATCAATATTTTTCACTTTACTACACAGTAAAAAGTATTTCTTTCAAAGAAGATCATATATTGTTTTGAAATTTGTATTTCTATTGGAGAAACTATTACTTCATGCCAACAGCGCCATGTTCCAGAAGAGAAATACAATTTTTTCAACGAAGAAATCAAATTTTTTGGCCTTTCAACGACATCAATCGTTTGACTATTTTGGATCAAGAAAATATAATATGAATAGAGAAATGAAAATGTCTGTTTTTTACAACTTTTATTTGTAACTAATGTTACTGCAGTTTCGACCTATATGGACATTCCCAAACTTTTACAATAAACATTAGTTTATTGTATAAGTTTCAGAATGTCCATATAGGACGAAACTGCAGTAACGTTAGTTACAAATAAAAGTGGTAAAAAACATAGAAATTTTCATTTCTCTTTTCATCGGCTACATCGGCTACATCCATCAATTTATTGAAGATATAATATCATCTCAAAATATATCGCCTATTTAAAGAGAAAAATAAACTGTTTCAAATGGAGAGCAACATCAACTTGATGTGTTTGTTTGAATTGAAAACTTTATCCCTTCAAATAACTCAATTCGTTTATAACACGAGTTTTGTGAATCTATATACAAAACTACAAACATCGGAAAAGTCTAGGGATATTTCTAAAAATGGCAATAATTTTTTTTGAATCGCTTTAGGGAAGAAAAAGTTAACGGGTGATTATTAAACGAATATAACTCACAACAAAATGTATCAAATGGTCAAAAATACTGAGTGTGCATATAAGCAAAACTAAAAAAAAATATGGACCTTCTTTGGCACCCCGAAAAAGAATTATAATACGAAAAAAATTGGAATCAGTACAAAGTATGGCCTCCACGCTGGTTTATCACGGCCCTATATCTATCGTGCATCGACAAAATGAGATTGTCAATGTCTTGTTGAAGTACATTTGCCCATTCAGCGATTAAAAGCTCTCTCAATTGAAACGTTGTGTAAATGTTCCCCATAGGCGGAGTAATTCCTCGTTGAAGCATGTCCCACACATGTTCGATGGGATTCAGTTCCGGTTATTGTGCTGGCCATGGCAATACATCAACTCCTTAGTTGGTGAGCCAGTCAGTCACTAGACGCGCGACATGTGGACGAGCATTATCGTGCATTAGGTGGAAGTTTTCACCAAGAGCA
>WOGN01009447.1:0-10820 GCA_015342105.1 Leptinotarsa texana | reverse complement strand
AATTGAAATCAATATGGGAATGATCAGAAAGTACTTATCTATTCATATTTTGATTTTTATGGAATTATTTTCCAGCAGCTTGACTGCATTAACCTTTTTCGATTTATATATATTATTGTTTATTTCTTTTAATTGTAATCTGTTATCACACCATCCCGCCTGTAATGTTCTGTGGTTTGTTATGTACGAGATTGCCGCTCATGTTATAAGTGCTCTATCTTTATGCACCCCGATTGTTAGTGACTGGCAAACACTACTGATGTATTCATGATTGTATCGTTTGATAATGGGAAATCGTAAAAGATTTCAAATAACTAACCACTTTTGACCATATAATGCACTCTGGTTTTAGTTGGATTTAGAATAGCATTGTGTCGATTAATCATACGTATAGGGAAATATTATATATATTATCATCTATTCATTTGTGGTACCATTCTCATTGTTGATATGATCATTCTGAAGAAATGGAAGATGTATCTGCAGAGAATAAAAAAAAAACAAAGTGGTAAGACATTTCAATCTGCAACTACCAAACCTGGTACATGTATGTGTGGATGTGTGTATGGAAAGCATATGTGTAAGAAAAATAATTTTCTTTTTCATGGGAATACAAGAAATTTTAACTATACCATGGAAATAATTTCTTTGTTTTCAACCGAAATTACTTCATAGTCCATTCAGAATTGAAATGATTCGATTGATCTACATTTTCTTTCTCGTTTTCAGAAAAGTTCTGAACTGCATTTGGTTTGAAAGGCATTTCCTTCCCTTCATATACAAATCTGCAGAAGAGAAATGTTAGCATAGTTGCATCTAATAGCCCTATTCACAACAAAATATTATAAATTACTGGGAATAAACTTTCGGCACAGTTCAATGTTTCAGCTATACTGTCCTTAGGACAGAGATATCTACCTGCCTAGGAACTTATGCGACTGAATTTCAAGCTGAAATTTACGCTATTGAATTGTGTGCGGAGAGATTGGATAAATCCAACCTCATACACAAGTCAAAAAAAATATTCTCGGTCAGTCAAGCGGCGTTGCTGTCCTTATTTATCTTTCACTGTCTGAACCACTGTGCATGTTGTTTTTGGCGAGTGCATTGGCTTGGGATGTGGGGGTTGAGCAAACCGACCATCGGATGCCTGCTTCTACGTAGCTCCGCTGGATTCGGGAATGAAAGAATCACTTGTGGTTCTGTTATTCCCTAACTGAATGGCATCCCGACGATGATTTAATCCTAAGGTGTGTGTATTCGTGCCGAGAGGATGAATCACATTGAGCCTATCAGTTATCTTTACGGAACCTTCGAGATACCGAGCACCCTCTCGTCATAGTCACGGTAATGCGCCCTGTCACGGTAATGCGCCCTGTCACGGTAATGCGGGACTCTGCCGTGATGGGCCTTCTTTCCCTAGCTACTCGTTGGACTCTTATGGACAGAGTAGACTTAAAAAATCTACAAAGGAGATGGATGTCGAGTTTACGATTCCAACTGACCTCCTTGTAAATTTAGATCAGAATCGAGAGCTTCTCAACTCTCCAACTTCAATCCAATAACTAAACCTAAAAAAAAAGGTTTGGTAATGCAGCCAGGAAAAGGCTGAGTCGTCTCCTCAAGAGCGGGGTACCTTATGAAACCGCCTTGCACCAAATTCTTAAGCGGCGTACGCAGAATCTGTCCCAAGTGGAAGAACAAACCCCCCATGAGCAGGTTAGCAAGTGATGATTCACCAAAACCAGAGGCGAAAAAGCCCTGCACGGTTGAATCTAAGGCATCGTCAGGTGTAGCTGACGTGCAAAAACCCTTATATGGAAAGGTTGTCGCGAGTATCAAGGTGAGAATCTTGCACCTTGACTATCCGACTATCTGAAATAGCAGAGCATATACTTTGTGTCTGCCCCGCTGGGGACCGAATCAGGTTTTTTAGAGTTCGGCAGAGCCGCACTCTTACCATCTGACCTGAAAGACCACTCACCTTACAAACTAATCGGCTTCGTTAAGAAGTGGGTTTATTTGGTCGAGTGTGAATAGGTGTGAGTCACAATTAACACTTGCGGGTTGCGGTAGAGGGTCGAATAGACCCACTCACTTTGGACCTAACCTAACGTAACTAATAGACTCATCTGCATGATTAACAATACATAGATTTCAAGCTACAAAAATGTAAATCTGTAATATAAATAAGATTCCTTGTGGTATTTCTATGTTAGTCGCCACCATGTTAGAAGTTACCGTTTTATGTTATTTTGTACGATTCGAAAGATATGACTGAATCCACCTCAATAAATCATATTATTTGAAATGATTTATTAAATATTGCGACTTTTATTTAGCGTCCTTTTAATGTAGCCATGTTGAGTCTCAATAAGAAGGCTACATTCACCAAGAAAACTCATTATTTGTTTCATTACTGATAATTCAAATAATTTTGCTGTCCTTAGTTTTCTAAAAGATGTGTATCACTTTTTTATAATGGTTTTATGTAGTTGCAAGGAAATATCCTGTAAGTCAATGAATTACTTAATATGAAACTTGAAGGCTCTTTTATAGCATCAATACAAAATTTCATTAGATTGGTTATATCTGCAGCTGTTTTTTTTGTTTCCTGAAAGTTCTACGGTTGCGCAAGTAATTTTTTAGGAAAAATTTCTTTATTTTCATACTAAAAACATCATTTAGATCAAATTAATGAATACTTTTGTCAATTTGCCACTTGAAAATATTGAAACAATAATAATAGTATTCTTTATTTCAGTAACCACTAGATGAGATTTTGATATTTTCTTTAATAGTAATAGTGTGTTGAGTGACATTTGCTGAAATGTATGTTCCAATGGAACTGCAACAATATTGAAATTTGTGTACTCTGTACGACAACGGTACCACTAATTTTCCCAATGGGTTTTTTCTTGATTCTATATTGTTTTTAATTGATATAACCAGTGGAATTTCAGTGTATTTTTATCCTTCATTATTGCATAAATAAATAGATAAATAAATACAGTTACACTGAATATGTAGTAGTTTTAACAACGGAAAACACTATTAGTACGAAAATAAAATATCGATGATAGTCCGTGGCAAATGGCAACCTGGCACAAATTCTGTGCTTCTGTGAAGTGTTGAAGTTCACTTTTTCTTTGTTATTATTAATGCGTGTGTTGTGTGTTGCGTGAGTTTTGCGATGAATGTGATAAATTGAGTTTAGAAAGTTTATGAAAGACTCGATGATGGTCTTGGACCATATAAAATTTAGTTATTTTACAAAAATAAATAAGACTTTGTGGATTGAAGTCCCGTGCATACGTAAGAAAGCTTCAAACGTATTTGAAGCTTTCGAGGCCGTGTTCATGGAATTATGAACCTAGACTCGTTGTCTTTCACTTTGTCACAAATAAGTTATTTAGTTGCCACATTAACTAAAAAAAACTACAAGCAAGTAGTTGAAGACTTAACGAAGGTAGGTGAAAAAATAATTTTTGGAAATGTGCGATGTTTCTAGGGAATTATAATGAAAAATTGACAAATTGGAACGTCCGCCATATTTCTCAGAAATTCTGTCATGATAGTTTACTTCCTTACCGACTAAGTAACTAAACTGAACAAAGGTGTTTTGACTATTGTTTTTTTGTTTAAGATCCCGTTAAAATGTAACTAAATCACTTGAAATTTCCATAAAATGTTACAATTTTTCAAAATCAGTATTAATCAGGGCATTTTTTCAACAGCTCGTGTCTTTGCATGGTCTGGAGGCGGACCGTCACTTGCTCCAATGTCTGTTTTCATCAGTGGACTTTTCTGAGTCTACTTCCAAAATATCAGCCCCATCTCCCCAAAATCAAGCATTATTAGAACAGTGTTCCAGTTTATTGAATAAACCTTCCCTGCTAACAGCTGTCTGTTACATTACAGATAACCCATTGATCAATCACAAGGTGAGTTTTCCGTAAAGTCTAACAATTGGTAGTTAAGTGGAGTAAATATTTGTTTTAGATTATCAAAGTTGGATCTCAATTCTTCAATCAGTTGAGCAAGTGCCTTCGCCTCTCAGCTGTCCAAGAGGTAGTTTTTGCGCTTGCACTCCGTCATTCGTCCATTCCAGAAGTAGTGAACTTATCTCAAGCCCAATTACGAACAAGTGTTCCCGCTTTGGTCCAGTCATACATCGATACTGAAGGAAGTAGTCGGCAACACGAAGGTGGACTTCACGAAACCACACCTGAAGTTCTCCATCTGATTCTATCAGCGGTACTTAAGAACCCCAAAGAATTAGGTCTCACAAACGATATACATACAACATTTCTTAAAACTTTGCAACGAGATTTTCCTAAAGACCTTGTACCGGTAGTGCTTGCACCATTAGTGTACCCAGAACATAGTGAATTGGCTCCTGAAATGTCTTCTGAAGGCCCCGGTTTATCCGGGGGTATGTTAGACACGTCGTTGGCTGATTTAGTGACTGAAATCGGATACAATCTGACATCGTCTCTGGAAGAATGTAGAAACAATCTTATAAAACTTGGCGGAAGAGATCTCTCACCTGGCATAGTATCCCGCATCCTTTCTGTTATGTGCCGAACACACAGTGGCCTTGAAGAATCTCTTGGCGTTCAAACTCCTGGTTCATTCAGTAAAGGATCTGAGAACAGGAGTACTTGGAATATGGAGATTTTCATACAAGCCCTCAAAGAAATTGTTACAAACTTACAGTGGAACAGCGTTGTGGCTGAACTTGACCACCCTGAATTCATCATCAAGGACCGACAAGGATTGTGTTTACTAATAAATGCAATCAGACAAGGATTACAGACATTTGGATTCCATCCTGATACCTTTCCCATAGATCAATTTTACAAAAGGTGGCAAAATGTGGAGGGACAGTTCAGTTTAATACAAAACATCTTGAAAAACTCTGACGTTTTTTGTTTTGCTGATTATTCTTGTGTAACTGTATCTGTTGATGTTCTCAAAACACCACCTGAACAAGATGGGAAAGAGTTGGCTAGCTGGCGTTCACTGAATCTTGTAGAGTTATTGCTCAGTTTATCAGAATGTGGATTATACACACATGTTCAAGAGCTATTTAAAGTACCTGTACACAGTTGTCCTGATGTTCTAGTTTTAGCCCTACTTCAAATTTCTGGACCTATAACTATTCTTAGACAAGAACTTCTCACAAACTTGATACCTATTTTCTTAGGAAACCATCCAAACTCTGCAATAATATTGCACCATGCTTGGCACGCCCAAACTATTAACGTTAAAACAATAATAATGCATGCCATGGGTGAATGGTATGCTAGAGGAGATTGTGACCAAACCAGACTGTCTCGGATACTGGATGTAGCGCAGGACCTAAAGGCATTATCAATGTTGTTGAATGCACAATCACCTCAGTCTTATCCATTCATTATTGATCTAGCTTGTCTAGCATCTAGAAGAGAGTACCTAAAATTGGAAAAATGGCTGTCTGATAAAATTATCGAACACGGAGATGGTTTTGTAATGGCTTGTATCAAATTTTTGTACCGACGTTGTCCGCAGATTGGAAAAACTGATGACAGCATAACCAAGGTAAAGGTAATGAATTATATAATTTGAAACTATAAGCATACATTCTTACTATGAATTCAAATTGGTACACAAGATAGTTGAATGAGATTTCATTTATTTTTTATGTAAATTTGAAACAAAGAAAAGTATGCACCTTGCTTTTCTCCTTTTTTTGTAACTTAACGCAAAAATGCTCGGAGAGGTCAATTTTGCTTTTGAGGGGGACACATTTTAGATGTATTTTTCTACCTGGGCCTTGAACACCCTAGCGAGGATGAGTAACAACCCTAAAATTTTAAATATAAAGTGGGGTCGAGTGATATATCATTTGAAAGGGCACAAAATTTCAATCGAAATTCTTTGAAAAACAGTTTTTGAGATATTTACAAAAGAATAATTTCCCCTCAGTTGATTTCACTTATCGATCAATGAAAATTTGATGTAACAACTGCTTTTTCAATATAGAAGACAAATATCAGAAGAATATTTTGAGGAAAGAAAAGCAATACTATACCTTTTTATACTATAGCTTTTTGAATTAAAGTACAGACAAATGAAGGTAAATTTTTATTTTTTTATTAAACATACAAACTCAAAAAAATACATTTTTTTTTCATTTCGGAAAACAGTATTATTGTTTACGATAAGTGTTTTGAATAAAAACTTTTATTTGTTTCCACTGTTTATTATCAAAAACCCCAGGATAGACTAGTTTCAAATCTTTGCATTCCCCTTTTTTAGGTGGCACTTTATTTGTTATATGGTCTCTAAAATAGGATATCGTCAGATTTTTCTGATTTGTTGTCCAAAGAACCAGTTTTCTTTTATTTTGTGGCCGAATTGAACTTAATGAAGCTTGCTGTTCTAATAATATTTCTTCATTTTCCTCCTCATCTGACGAATCCTCTTTCACAATTTCTTTCATGTCTAGATCTATTTCATTCACTCTTTCCTTTATATAGCCCTGCCTGGCCACTCTCCATCAAAAGTAAAAGTTTAGTAATTTTCGCTGTCTGAAAAACATCATCAGGCAAGCGATATAGCTGTTTGTGCATATCTGTAATATGGCCCATGAATGTGGCCAATTGTTCTATATCTGGCTTATAGTGGCAAGTGTTTTCTCAACCTTGTAGAAATGATTACTTCTAGATTTTTTGCCCCACTAAATTTTGCATGTTTCTGCATCACCTTGTATCCTGTTATAGGCGGGTCATGTTTTAATGTAGGAAAAAGGTATATATTATCTTTTCTCACAAAATTTGTCTCTTAATTCAATAAGTTTTTATAGATGATTTTGTACGTCAGTTGCAAA
The DNA here is from genome assembly GCA_015342105.1 of Leptinotarsa texana. Lineage (NCBI taxonomy): Eukaryota > Metazoa > Arthropoda > Insecta > Coleoptera > Chrysomelidae > Leptinotarsa > Leptinotarsa texana. Next base: position 3,946 of record WOGN01009447.1, on the reverse strand, counting down.
TAAAACAGGAACACCGCGATCACGTTTTCCTCTAGTTACAACCCGATCACGTTTTCCTCTAGTTACAACCCGTTTGAATTTTTTCATTAAAATTTTTTCTGTATGTGAAATCGCATAATCAAATTCCTCATATGATTGATGCTTTGGAGCATTTTGATATAAATGCAAAGGCATACGTTGTAACTCTCCTCCTCGTTTCCGATTTAGTAACATTGATCGGCAATAGCACACTGCCAAAAGTAGTTTATAGGATTTTTCATTTTTTGAATTGAACTTAAGCTGTTTTTCTGCTAATTGGGCTTTCTCCAAAAGATAACTTCTAAATAATTTCAAGTCACTTGCTAAAGGCACTATTGTTAGTTTATTCCAGTTTCTGGTATTGAGACATGAAGCTGCCACTGAAGAGATTTCAAATTTCCAAGAATTAATAAGAAGTTGTTGGAAAGTTTTGAAATTAGCCTCAAGTTTGGCCGTATCAATAGTAGAGTTGTATGATCTTTTTTTAAGGTCATTCTTATAGCTAAACTACAACATTCTTTCAGAGATCTTGCTGTATTCATTGTGAAAGTTGCAGATCCACACTCATTTTTACTTGCATCAAATCTAGATATTGATTTTGTTGCTGCAACAAATGAGTCAAAATATACTGGCTGCAAGGCGTCATACAAATGTTTCATGGTGGGAAGAAGTTTTTTTATTTCAACCAATATTTTAGCAAGTTCTCTCATTTTCCGAGAACAAATGTTTATATGGTGCTTTTCTCTATGGCTTGTTAGGTACTGCGCGCCATACTTACGGATTAGAATATCTTGCTTTGCAACAAAAGATATTTTATCGGCTAGCATTCTTGGAAATACTGTCTCTTTGAGTTTTTGGTCCACAGGATGCTTCATCAGAATACTTTGTGCATCTGATTTATGTGAAAATATTGTTTTTTCTCCTGGGTTTTGTGGACACTTTTTGACATGGCGCCAAAGTTCGGCAGATCTAAAATACCCCAAACAATGTTTGCATGGTATACATTCACAATCATTTCTGACAGGAACATGACTTTTTGACAGGTTTCTCAGGTATCTGAATTTTTCAAATGGTTACCTCTCTTCCTTATTGCAGAAATTAGTCTTTTACGGGTGATGTCACTAGGCGTCAAAGTTGCAATCTTTTGAACATCCATTTCCTGTGAATGCCTTCTGAGAAGATGTCGTCCGAAATTTAAAACGGAAGTTTCACAGAAATAACAAAAATCCGGAAACCGTTTGATTTTAGAATATTTTTTCTTTTTGGTCTGATCATTATTTTCTGATTCATTAATAAATGATACTATTTTATCTGACGAGGCAGAGATGCTTTCTGAAGTGGCTGATATTGTACCATTTCTTTCACTTATTATAGGTTTTTTTTGGGAAACTAATAGAAACATTCAATTGATGTTGGTCCAAATTTCCTACAACTGTTTCTGAACTATCGGAATTCTTGTTGAACTTGGAAATCCTAATATTTTGAGTAACTACTGTAAGAATCTGAAGAAAATTCATCGGTATCTGGCACATATTCTGATTGATCTGAATTAAAATGTTCTTCCAGTTCAAGTTGATTTTCTCGGTCACCTGAAAATTAAATAGAAAAATATAAGGAATTTTCCCATTGACAAGTATATTACTATACAGTGTCATCCCCAAAGTATGCATCATATGGGAAATTTATTTATTGAGGATTTTTCAACAAAATGTTACTCTTGATGAAAGTTTGTGCATCCACTAAAATTAAACATGCACCAATAAAATACAGGAAAACACACGTAATATACTAGGAGAATTCAAATAATTGATTGGCCACCTTAGCGAAGTTTTATTTTTAAACCCATTTTTTTTAATGGGGTCTACAAAAAAAATTTAAAACGACGGTTTATTTTGAAAACCTGTAATATTACGAATCACACAACTATGATGTTAACCACAGTCAATTTTTTGGAAGAGTAAAATAATTTTCCAAGTTTTTGGTGCAAAGTTATTTTTATTTTTTGTTAACACCTAAAATAACTCAAAATTATACTGTATTGTAGCAAGAACTTAATATTCAGTAATATCAAAGCACAAAACATCAAAATAATTCTCCAAAATAATCTCCAGAAAATCAATGAGTTTGTTTTAAAATACCTATTTTATTTTGTTGTTTTGTAATTTGATATTATTGAATATTGAGTTCTTGTCACAATACTATATAATTTTGAGTAATTTTCAGTGTTGATAAAAAATTATTTTACTCTTCAAAAAAATTGACCGTGGTTAATACCATAGTTGTGTAATTTTTAATATTGCAGGCTTTTAAAATGAACCGTCGTGTACAGGATGCTGTCTATTTATCGTTTTAGAAAAAATTTTTTTCGTAGTCCCCATTTAAAAAAAATGGGTAAAAAAAAATAAAACTTCACTTAGATGGCTATGACTTCAAATCTAGATGTATTTTTCAATGCTGAACAACTCTGAATAACAATTTCCGATATTTTTTCAAAATGAGATTACTTTACTCTTGTCTTAAAATCAAATATTTGAAGCTTCCTCGTATATTACGTGTGTTTTACTAAATTTCGTTGGTGCATGTTTAGTTTTAGGGGATTCACAAACTTTTACCAAAAATTACTTTTCGTTGAAAAACCCTTAATAAATAAGTTTGCCATATGGTGCATACTTTGGGGATGTCACTGTATAGAAAATAATTCAGAATATTGTTTTGATGCGTGGGAATCAAGAGGAACTTTTTTTATTAAGAACAAATATTTTCAATTGAAATATTATTTATTCAGGAAACCTGAAATAAGTTCAGTTAGTAGGGAAAAAAAAATTCAATATAGACACTGATCAAAAATCATTCAATGTCCAGCCGAAATGTAATGTTAAAATTGAAAATTACCTCCAGTATTCACCAAGAAACATTGTCCAGCAAACGTTTTAATTCAGTGATATATTCCTTTTTCATTTTTATTGAAAGTCTACTTTTTCAATTTAAAAATTTTGAATAGAATTTTTTTTGATATTCTACACACAATTGTGAATTTCCACTCTCAAATTGAGTTAGCCCTGACCTAAGAAGAAAAAAGTCATTGAACTCTTAACATTTGAAATTTTCTACTCACCCAATATACAAGAAGGCTCACTTAGCTTCCTCAATTGTTCTAATATTTTTTTGCCTCTTGACATTTTGAATGTTTGTTACTCTAAAATCCTGAAAAATATATCATTAAAATCTAAGTTAATTTTTAAGGAGGCCTTTGCACACAACAATAATATTTTGGACTCTCTCATTATATCATATTATATTGAAAATACATTTTTGATGTAGATGAAAAAAAAGTTGGAAGCACACAAAATTCAACGGTTGAAGAAATAACAAATAGGCGAACAGTTTACTTCAGTTGGTCTTAAATATATAAGTTAATTTGTAAGAACAAAGTTTCTCTTACCTTGAAAATATTTATAACTTCACTAGTAACACCACAAGTTCATATTAAGACAACATATACCTAACTTAAATTTTATGACACAAAAATATGAAAAACATTTATAGTAGAATACCTTTCAGAGTTGCCGGTTATATATGACGCAAAAAAATAGGAAAGATGTATGAAAAATATTCGTTTGCAATATACAGTAAGCGATAGCGGCGCCCCTACCAGAATGTGACTGAAATAGTTTATACAATATCGGTGTCTAATTCCATCATTTTGACGATCCACTAATTATTGTTCTATGGTAAAGTCCTCTATAAATTTCAAATATGGCACATGCCATATATATATATATATATATATAATATATTCCGGAGAGGTGCATTATGACATGCTCAGGGTTTCCCCTTTCCTCTCATGCAGACCTACGACTTTGTAGGTACGTGTGGCAGATACCCAACGGAAAAACATACAACTCACCCAGCTAATGCCGCGCAGAGA
>WOGN01009445.1:0-10821 GCA_015342105.1 Leptinotarsa texana | reverse complement strand
TGTTTTTCGAATTCAAAAGCCACACGAAAGCTGGCGCGAGTTGTAGACTCTTGTTCAGTATTCGCTTTGGTAAACAAAGATTGCTGCGATTTGAGTCCGCGTTACAAAGCTTCAAATTTTTCCTTCGGCAAACTTCCTGTATACTTGGAATGATTTTGGAGATGTTTCGATTGATAGTGTCGTTTAATGTTATAGTCTTTGAGAACAGCTATGGTTTCATTACAAATTAGGTAAACATAGCGCCTCATTACTGGACTCAATCACAAAATACGTTCTGCATTCACTGTCGATTTTTTGCTTCTTTTCCATACTAACAAATCATACATAAAAACTATAAGTCGAATCAAAATACTTTTATTAACGGGTGTTACTTTATATCACAATAGACAGTTTCGCTTCCTTCGCCTTTCCTACGCAGACTAACTCGCAGTTACGCCGCTAGCCTTTATATATGCAATTATAACTGCCATCTAGAGGTGATCGGTATACCCTAGCTAGTACCAGAACTTTCTCGAACCAACGCAGTAATTTCAAATATTTAATTACGCCTAATGCCACCTAGCGGGTAGATGAAAAAGATAGTACACAGTACCACTACTCGCCACTAGATGTCGTTAAGTATCAAAATACACAATAATAATTGAAATGCAAAAAAAGCGTTATGGCCCGAAGGCCCTGCGCTAGAGAAAAGCTTTTCTAGAAAATTATAAATTGTAAATCATCAACGATTGAAAATTAATCATTAATAATGAATAAATAAGTTGAGTTTCGTCAGCTACAATTTGTATAAAGATACATTCTTGACAGAATCATTGTTTTGTTCTTATAAAAATATACAAACCAAAGGATATTATGTCCCGTCCTCTTGTGCTGCAACATGAGCCAGCGACTTTTAAAACATAATAATGTTCGGTAGTCCAAACAACTCATTGTAGTTGTTTTTTCTGTTCATAGTCTTTCTACCTGGGCATTCTTTGACTGGTATAGAAAATGTTTCTTCTGATATTTTAAGAATTTTATTCTATGGTCTAAAACATTAGGTATGTTCTCCCATGAAGGAAGGATGCCTGCTTCAATTTCCCTTATGAATGTTGACATTTACAAAAAATCACCACGGAAGTGGTTGTTTCAGTTGAATAGACTTTTTCTTTTCACTTCTATTTTTCGATATGAATTTCTTCACCTTTTATAAAAAAAGCGAAATTAAAAAAACAAATTTTCAAAATAACCAAACTAAAATAGTTTGTTCAAAAATAATCCCAAGTAATACTATTGAATACACGATTATTTTCACTTCAATTCTTATCAACAAAATATTCGTAAATAAATGTTTTATATTTAAAGAAAATACAAGAATGCCAGTTTTATTAAAAATTATAAAGGAATCGTTCACTTTGTACTAGGAACAATATTGCTTCTTCTGGATGAAGAAAAGCTTCATTCATCAAAAACAACCATTATGATCAAACAACTTCACTGAATACTTGGTTATTCCAATTCATCAACAAAAACATGCATTTTCTAGTACTTTATTCACTCGCACAGGAAAGCAGAATGCTGGTAAAACGGAAGGAAGTCTACGACTTTTACGGGGGAAAAACATCGAAAAAGAGAAAAACGGGTTACTTTATGTTTGGCGGCGTAAACAACTCCCGAAGAATTCTCACGAGACTTCATAAAAGAGTTTAAAAATGATTCAGATTTAAATTCTACCTCATTTCCAAGTTGAAAACTCGGTTGGGGAAAAGTTTTTGCTCCTAGATTTCACATCTGATTGCTGGGAGCGCTACATGGAATTTTAAAATTGAATTTTACGTGACCGCAGCCGGTGATGGAAGCAAACTTTAATTCGTCTCCAGACTTTTGTATTCCGAAAACCAACATCGAGATATGGAAGTATAATGGAAGTTGAATTGAAGGTTTATAACATTTTGACGGGAAGAAGTTGATACAATTATTTCGCACTTTTTATAACCAGGAAATCAAGCGACAGGCGACCTGGCTTTCAGAAGTTTGAAAACTTTCCGAGAATATTGTTAGTGTGTATAATGATTGGAAATGAGAAAATTATCTTTAAAAAATTGTTCGTAAATACTCGGACAATATCCATTAAAAAGGAATTAGAATAATAATACTGAAAGTTCATTCAATTTTGAAACACTTGGATTAACAATTATAAACCAAATTTCAAGAATAATTTTCGAAATTTCTTCACGAATTTGAGAAATAAGTTAATGTGTTGAAAAGTTAACCGAAGTATAATTATATTCAAAATTCATTTATTTTCTGAGATAGGCCGAATTTATGATGAGTAAGTAGTCCTACTGACAAGTTCCCTAAATCCATGTGTGGAATTTATTTTAACCCATAACATTGGTTAAAATGAAGTTTTTCGTCAATTCAGAGAAAATTAAAAGTAAAAGAAAGCAATATTGATTTTGTTATACATATGGAACTGTATTTTGCAAAAGATACTTATTTACAGCAAGAAATATTAAATTTGATATGAATTACTTTCCATATTTTTGTTAATTCAGCTGTGTCATATGACACACCTGTTAAATTTATATAGTTTGCGAGCCTAGAAACAAAAAAATGTATGAAAAAAAAGTACTTACTTAACAATTATGTTATCCGTCAAAATTGTCATTCGGTTTACCACAATTATAATTACACCATTACCTAACTTGTTGTTTTATATCAATATGAACAATATGTTCCTTCATCAAGAATAGACACTAACAAGCAGTTCATGTACAACTAGTTTAGATGAGGTTTCCTTGAAATGTTGAACACAAGGACAGGACCAATTGCTGGTGTACCAGATCGTCAGTAAGGATACCCCTCTATTCTACTGGGGAGTCGCTTTGAAAAAAGGATACACCAACTACCCTGCTAGTCAATTGTCGTGCGCAATGGTGCGCACGACATGGTGAACATTTACCCTATCTTGTATTTTTTGGTCAGCACTAAATTTAGTATTCAAATTTTCAAAATCTTTTTTTTTCATTTATAAACAACACTGTCGAATATTGGCAACACCGAAGAACCGGGCGCTAAACACCCAGCGCCTACCCCTCCATGCACAGCTACCTGCGGCGGAAGGGTTTTTCTATCTTAACATTCCAAGACAAAGACACTTGCAATAGACACTCTTTACAGTGAACACGTGTCGTATTTTATATTTTGTTAGTTTTCGCAATAAAGCGTTAGTAGTGAATGTGGTGTCATTTTATTCAAATACAGCCCACAAAACTCAAAACCACATATAACAAACACATTATAAATTTATATACGCAAAAATAAAACACTATAATTTTCCCTTTCTTCACAAAAGATCTGCATTCATTTATGAACCTTTTAATTCTTCCTAATAAGAATAGTTAGCTGTTAATAACCAATGAAGTGGATGTCACATGATTGAATAAAAACATGAATAAAAACATGAATAAATAGTTACAATACAATAAATTGAAAATGTTCAATCCAATGAGATACTTTAACGAAAAATTAATTTGAGATGTTATGGAAATTATGTAAATCGTTGATTTGAATTCAATGTTTTAATCTTTCTCCTGCATACTTTAGTTATCTAACGAGCTGCACCGTTCTACTTTCAGCAATATTCCACACATACCAGGTCTATTAAAAAAAAGTTGATTCGGGATTCGTACATTCGATTAGTGATTTTTATTTTTTTATGTCGATATACTCGTTTCGATCATATGCTCACAGTTTCAGCTATCTGTAATGTTTAGTTTGTTGGTGACAGTCTTAAAATTTAGAACTGTTTTGCATGTTCGTCAATTTTTTCCGCTATCGAAAAGACCGTCGCATGAGCATCGCTCAGGACAGAGCTAAATTTTGGTGAAGACCTTTATTTTACCTTACGAAATAAAAATTTGAAAGTCCCAATTTGTCAAATGAGCGCTTCAAAAGTTATTCAAGGTCAAAGGTCAAAATTTCAGCAATTTCTGCAGCAAAAAGACAACGTAAAGATGAACAGGACAGTACTTCAAAAGTAAGTCCACCTCGTACTAGAGCACGAGTAAGTGAATCCAGCTTTAGTTTTAAAGAAAACTGCTTATATTGTGGCGATGAAGGAGATGAACAGGCTGAGATAAAGAAACCGCAGTGTCTTCGAAAAAAATTTTACAAAGTTTCTACACTCAAATTTAAAGAATATATTTTGAAATTAGCTAAAGATCGTTCTGATGACTAATCGTTCTGATCGTACTAATTTTGAATATGATTTAGTAGCTGCTGATGCTAAATACCATAATAGTTGTTACAAGTCTTTTCTAAGACCTAATACTGGCGGTAAAATTGGGAAATTTATGAATAGTAACGACTGCCAGTTTACGTTAGATGAATTAAAGAATGTTTGTAAAAATGTAGCTTTAGATAACCGAATTCTAAAAGTACGATTGAAGTTAAAATGTGGTAGAATTTTTATTACAGAGAAACCCGGGAAATAACACAATTTTTTGCATTTTCAAGAAAGGTTGTAGTGCCAAATGCGGCTGTAGAAAACATTATATTATCAACCCGAATAATCTTCATGCAGTTAAATAAGTATTGTGACTATAAATAACGTAATAACGATTCGTGGACTAGGTCTACTGGGTAAACCACGTTAAAAAACGCGCCGATTTCGCTACCTCATAGGTGGTGTGGAAACGTGAGCATATTACATAGAAGGTGACTGTCACAATTGCGATATCTCAGGAATGAGAGAAAAAATCATAAGGACCATTTTTGTAGGGAATTTTGAGATCTACAATTTTTGTCTGAGGTATTTTTTTGATAAAACCTGAAATTTTGACCTTTGACCCCTAATAACTTTTGAAGCGCTCATGGGACAGATTGGGACTTTCAAATTTTTTTTTATGGTAAAATAGAGGTCTTCACCGAAATTTACCTCTGTCGCAATTTTCGTTATTTCACACCTGTTTTCAGGTCTAAATTGACCGGATTATTATGGCTGAATGACGTCAACGGCGATCCAAATTTGCTAAAAAGTGTGATAAATGGGTATATCATCTTGCTACATGGTCGTACGGCTAATAAGGATGATTATCTTGAAGTTATGCCCCAATTATGCCAGAAGCAATACCCAGGAAACGTCCGGTATTGTGGAAAAACAATTCACAGCTATTGCATAACGATAATGCACCTTCTCAATCGTCATTGCTTGTCTGTTATCATGCCTCAGCCACTGTATTCACTAGATTTGACCCCCTACGACATTTTCCTATTTCCAAGATTGAAGAGACCCATGGAAGGATGGCCTTTTGCAACGTTTGAGGAGATAAAAACCGAATCGCTGAGAAAGCTCAAGGTCATACCAAAAAGTTCATATCAGAACTGCTTCGGGAATTGAAAAAACGGCTGGCACATGTGTGTTATATCTGAGGGGGACTACTTTGCAGGGGACAAAATAGAAATTGATGAATAAATAAATAGTTTTTTAGAAAAATGAAAATTCACCTTGTTTTCTGGGACAGACCTCGTTCGAATCCATACAATTCCTGAGAGAGGTTTTCAACATAATTATTTGTACAAACTGTTTCCAATTATTGTGAGAAAATTGTGAAGTAATTGAACTTTGAATAGAAGAAAGTAATGGAACTTACTCTATTGAAGAATGGAAGTTGTAAATGGATTGGATTTATATGAAGTGAGAGTTTCCGTATGCTATCTTTTATCTTATGCAGAAATTGTGCAATCATTTTCTATGGAAATAACACATATGCTATTATATTTAATGGAAATATTCGGAAAAATATTAATGTCAGAAATGATTTTATAATCAACAAAAGACCATTCATTACAGTTAAAATGACTTGTAAAGTGTTCAGTTGCCAACATCAATCTTGCAAAAAAACTACTTTCATCACCATGGTAATCAAAAAATCCTATCAAGCACTCGCAAAGAGAAGCAAGACATTGTTACTTGAAGTTTTTTTGAACTGAATAGTTCAAAATGCAGTATCGTCGATTGGAAGGTCAAAAACTGTTCCTACAAAAATACTTTGAAACACTAGTATGACTAGTAATGAAAATGACATTTTGGTATAGCAATCAGTTATTTTGTGAAAGAGGATATTTCAAGGTACCTGCAGCGTTGTCTACAAGAAAAGAATAATTGTAGACATCCCATACAAGTTACAACTGCAGTGAAATTAAATAACTTTTTTTCTCTACGGCTAATTATGAGTAAATGTTACTATCGAGGTAACGAATAAATTATCATTTCACAGATTCATTACGTGCGTACAAGGCGCCATTTCAACACAATTCAAAGCCATTACCTTGATCTTGATTTCTCCTCCGCACTAATTTATACGTCGATCTCGCAAGTCAGGTGCCTCGAGTGAAGAGATTTCGAAATCGAGCCCGAGAGAAAAACATAATTCAAATCAAGAATTAATAGGTAGCCATGAAGTATCACAGATAAAAATCATCCGAAGCCAGTTGAGCGTTAAATTTAATCTTCATTAATCCCTTTGAGTTTTATAACAGTTCATCCGACGGATACAATGAAATTCCTAAAAAGTTTTTCGGTTGCTACATTAAGTGAATCTATAGCGTACAAAGACTTGAATGTCATTGACTATTGAAACGAAAATGGAAGAAACTTCAATACCACCACGATTATAATAGAAACATGATTGTTATACTTACTGTTTTGTTAGGATTTTATTGAATGGAAGAACTCACCTGAAAAAAATAAAAAAAAATTAAATGTGAAACTGATAGACCTTCAAAATTATGAATACAGTCTTTGTATGTAAGTTTGGAAGGTGAATCGGATGAAACCCTGTATTGCATTACTGTCGAAATGAAAAATTCAAAGCGAAAATGTTTTAGAAAACGTTTACCACTTTGATGTAGTGTTCACGTATTGATGAAAAAAATCATATGAAAACTGTATATAAAGTTCATTATTTGGTACGATAATGGACAATATCTCTCTTACGGAAAACAATGTAAAACTTTTTTATGAAAGTTGTTAAAAAGCGATAAATAACTTTCAAAATGTGAACAAATATTACACATTCAATATAATATATTTTGCCGTCTAACAACTGTTTATTATAGTCCTAGATTAAAGCTGGCGAAAAAAATGAGGTACAGGATAATGAAAGAATTGTGCTCATAATAAAAATCAGAAAATTTCCAGCACAATGGAAGCATTCCTTTAAAAAGACAAAATTATGATGATTATGGAAAGAGACAAACACAATAGTGAAAATGAAAGTATCCTACACCACAGCAAGTGTAAATTTTCAGATAATTAAAGGCTCTTCATTATAAAAAAAATGAAAGGATTAGACTGAAGAAATCCTGGAAAAGAAATATTAACCTAAATATGTACATCGAATCTGGTTTATTTAGAAAGTTGTCACACAATTACTTATTCAAGGAGAGGAGACGTGGATATTAATGAAAAAAGTGGAGGAAATAGACAACACCCATAAGAACATAAAAAGAAACAAAAGTGATTGAAATTATAAATAGAGACAAAATTGAAATAAGACAATTACGCCGGATTTACTCAAAAAGTACATTCAGTAATGTTATCCTATAAGTCAGGGTGTCGCTTTAAAAACTTCCTATTTTATTTTCAAGGGGGGCAGTTTCTTATAACACGAACAACAATAATTTGTTGGTGTCTTCTTCTTCTACTTTTAATTCGCCAAATATAAATAGCATTACTTAAAAACTGTTCAAAATGTTCTTTCGAGGTCATCAACATCAGCATGTTGTGTTTTATACATAATGGATTTAAAATGTCCCCCAAATAAGAAATTTGAGGAAGTTGAATTCGGTAATTTCACAGACCATTTAACTGTTCCTTCTGCAACTCCATTTTTTCGGTACCCGCCTAAAGTTATCTAGATCCACATGTATATTGTGGAGACATCGATGTTACTAAAAAAAGGTTTTTTGGCTTTTTACTTCTCCATTTTTATAAAAGAACTGAGACAAACTTCCAAAGGAAGAAAGAAAGCAATTAAGTTCAAAATAAACTTTTTACACATATTTCTGGAAAGTTTATTTCAGACAAATCTGAAAAAAGTTAACTTTCCAAAGAAGATTAGTTTTTGAAGAAAAAACTGTTTCGCTTTCTACTTTTTCACTTTTATTAAAAAATTGTGGGAAATTTACAAAGCGAGGAAGATAGAAATTGAGTTCAAAATAAACTTTCAACACATCTTTGTGAAGAGTTTATTTTGAACAAATCTAAAGGAGAGGTTAGTTTTTGAGAAAAAAAGTTTTTTGGCTTTTTATTTCTAAATCTATACACAAAAATTTCAAAGGAAGGAAGAAAACAATCAGATGAAAATAAACCTTTTACTCATTTTTGTAAAGCGTTCATTTCGAACTAATCCGAACGGGGGTAATTCTTCGAAGAAATAAATTTTTGGGGGAAAAAGATTTTTTGCCTTCTCCATCTTCATACAATGATTGTGGTAAAATTCTTAAGAAAGGAAGAAAGCTATTAAGTTCGAAATAAACTTCTTACTTTGTAAAGAGTTTATTTAGAATACATCTGAAAGGGGGACGTTTTTGGGGACGAAAATCTTTTTGATCTTCTACTTCTCCATCTTCATTCATACTTTCAAGGAAAGAAATTAAAGTAATTAAGTTGCAAATAAACTTTTTAAATATTTTAATAAACAGTTTATTTAAACACACCTGAAAAAGTAAATTTTTCAAAGAGGGTTTAGTTTTTGGAAAAAAAAGGTTTTCGGCCTACTACTTTTACATCATTTTGAACACATCTTTGAACCTAATTGTTTTCTTCCTTCTTTTGAAAGTTTCCCACAATTTTTGTATAATGACGGAGAAGTTGAGAGTCAGTAGCTTTGTTGTCCAAAAACCAATTTCCCAAAAAACAGTACCCCTTTCAATCGATGTTATGTTATTGAACTCAATGAAAGATGTAGTTTCGTGGATTATGAAAGATCGTTGTGTTATCCAAAGAGAGAAGTTGGGGAAAATCTAATGTTTACTGAATACAAATGAACTACCATAGAAATTTCACTATATGCACTGATATTTGTGATGTGAATCTATATACAATTTTGCCTTGTAACCCAACGAAAGATTCAATACAATATTTTTATATAAATCAGTTCAAAAATGATTACGCTACGTTCCAGTATAAATTATAAGTTTTATAGTTTTGAAAACTTTTAAAAGTGTTCTTTTTTAGAAATAGTTTCTCCTTTAAAAAATTCATAGGCTATAATTCAACTCAAAAATTACATTTTCTACTACATTCATAAACAAATTTTCTTCACCAATTCAGCATCTGGATAGTTTCCTCCAATAATTGGTTTTTCTGATGTACGACATTTATCAACTTTCGGTGCAGACTACCGTCTAAGTAAGTTACTAATATTATTCGAAAATTATTCATTACAATTCATACACATGGCATATGTTTACGATTATAACAATGCCCAGATATGTCATAATAAAAGTTCAATGTCAGCCGCACAAGCGGGGTGTGACGATTTACTAGAACAAAAAGGTGTGTGCTCGATGCATATACATATATAAAAAACCGAAGACGGGTGTGGATTTTACGTCATTTACGTGAAATTGATGTTGACATAGCGTGAGCATCCGAAATATAGGTCGCATGCCATCGATACCAGAAGTAAACTAAAGAACAATGAACCGCGATGTTTGGTATCAGGCAGTTTGTTGTTATGTCGCGTCTGCAGAAACAAAATTAGCATGAACTCTAATAGTTTGGAAATAAAAAGGTGACAGGTTTAACAATAAAATCAATCATGCGATTTTATATTGTGAGTTTCCTTGAATGACAGAAAAATAAAAGAGTATACTTACAACTTATGCAAAGCAATACCAATACTGGGCTCTGAGTTCAAGTGAATACCTTGCAGTGAAAGTTGCAGAGAAATGTAGAAAACGATTGATTTCTATTAATCACACAACACAATAATGAATCTCGACGCGTGTTTCGCTAAGCAAGTTAGTATCATCAGGAGACAACTAGATACACTTCACGCCAGATATTTCGATTAGACCTAGCAAGTTTGAGTTTTCATCGAGCTCACAGATTGTGTTTCCGTAAGAGTAGATTATGTTTTTATTCTCAGTATCAGCAAATTACAAGAATGCATTCGAGATTCGGTCTATCATCAGTGATGAGAATTAGGGCAGGGCAAAATAGAAATGTGTGGTGTTGGATACGAAGGCTGTTTTATGGTTCTGATTTCATTCACTACTTAAACTCTAGTGGTTTGCAGAATACTGAAGAAGTCTAAGTTATGCTTTCCTTTCCACTCAACCAAAAATGAAAACACAATGTGAAAACTTCTATCAAACGAGTAATTGTAAAGATGAATAAGTAGTGGAAAAATTCAACTCATATGAATGAATATGAAATTAACAGCTTATCAAATTTTGAAATAATAATATCAGCTACACGATGGTGGAAAGCGTGAATTAATGGTTTGCAACTTGCAAATGTTATAGTTCACCAAAATGGTTTCAATAGCTTTTTAGCTTACTACTTCTTCATCTTCATACAAAAATTGTCTTAAATTTCTTAAGAAAAAAAGCAAGAACTCGAAAAAATACTACTTTCAGTCTTTAACAGTGTTAATAATGTAATAAATCAGAAGCCGGCCCTGACAGTGCTGCACGTGCCGGGCTCGTGGCAACGGCAAAGAAAGCGATCAGATCAGACGCGAACATTCCTTATACGCCGAAGAAGCGAAACGAGAGTTCGAGAAGAGTTCGGCAATGTTCGTTACCGCAACATAAAACGGCCGC
>WOGN01009444.1:0-10822 GCA_015342105.1 Leptinotarsa texana | reverse complement strand
AGCTTTCACAATTGGCTCAGGATTGTAGTAGTTCACGGTTATGCTATTCTGGATTTGTAATGCCCTAGCGACCTTCGAGAGATTCATGGAGACGGTTCTCAAAGGGCTCTTATGGAAGACGTGTCTTCCATAAACGTGGTCGGAAAATCGTTCGACGATCACCTGAAAAATCTCTTTCAGAAAGAAGTCCGTTACCTTGGCCATGTTATCTCTGGGAAGGAGTGGTGGTAGATGAACAAAAGATTAGAGCAGTTAAGAATTGGCCCATTCCAAAAGACATACATCAGCTTCGGAGCTTCCTTTGTTTTTCCACCTACTACCCTAGATATGTGCTGGGGTTTGCCAACATTGCCAAACCATTGACCCGAATCGAAAAAGGGCAGTTCCAGTTCCAGTGATTCTAGGAATGCCAAGATTCATTCAAGTAGTTGAAAAGAGCTTCGATCAAAGCTCTTGTTTTGAGCTATCGCCTACTGGGCGGAAGATTCATTTTAGATACGGACGCCAGCAACGTGGAACTTGGAGCAGTCCTTTCTCGGATCCAGGATGGACAGGAGAAAGTTATTGGCTACTTCAGCAAAACTCTCAGTAAACCAGAGCGCAATTATTGTGTCACAAGGCGAGAGCTGTTGGCCGTTGTCAAAGATGTAGAGTATTTTTAGAAATACGTGTATGGAACAAGATTCCTGTTGGCTTCTTCAGTGTAAAAATCCCGAGGGCCAAATAGTGCGCTGGAGTGACAGACTTCAAGAATTTGACTTTGAAATAGAACATCAAGCTGGGACTAGCCATAAAAACGCACATGCCCTGTCACAGAGACCATGCCCCGATGACTACTCAAATTGCCGACGAGCAGATGAAAAGAAAGCAGTTATTTGTAGAACTACAGCTATAGACGACAATAAAATCAAGGAAGACCAAGAAAAAGGCCCAGATCTTGGTTTAGTCATCAGATGGAGAAAAATCAATAGAAGAACACCGTGGCAGGAGGTAGCACGTTATTCACCAGCGGTTAAGTCCTACTGGGCCCAATGGAACTATTTTACTTTGGAAAACGGCATTCTGATACGAGTGTTGGAGTCTGAAGACGGTGCGGTGGTCAAAGAAATTCATGAAGGAGTCACTGGAGGACATCTGGGAGTAACGAAGCACTTCCAGAAAATGTGATAACGGTTTTACTAGGTTGATTGTCAAGCTGACGTCAAGGATTGCTGCAGAAATGGTGCTGTATGTGCTGCCAGTAACTGACCTCAGATACGACGAAAGCTCCAATGCACCAGTATAACGTGGGTAGTTTTTTTGAGAGATTGGAGCTGCATTTGGACCAGGACAGAAATTTCAGGAACTGTGTAAACTGTTGGACCATTCGAATACCAGAACCACAACCTTACATCCACAGTCCGATGGAATGGTGGAACGAATGAATAAAACGATAAACCGCCACTTGTCCGAGATAGTCTCTGACCACCAAAGAGACTTGGACCAGTACCTCCAAATGTTCCTGTGCGCCTATCGTTCGGCAGTGCACGTCAACCGGCCGAACCCCTGCCAATATTATAATGGACTGAGAGCTGCGGCTCTACTGCTTTCTGAAATTTGGGACGCCGCCAGAACAAGACACTGCGGAGGAAGACTATGTCATCAAGCATGGTTAGAGAATGGACGACAGTCCGTCTGAACATCCGGAGTGCCAACAAGAGGATGAAGAAGGCCTGTGAATTTAGGCGAATGCTGGAGGATTCGAAACCGACCAATTTTGACTGTGCAACCCTAAGCGACGCCGTGGTTCATCACCGAAGTTGCGGAACTCGTGGGATGGTCCGTACAAAATCATGAAAAATATTAATGACCTCGTCTACGGAATCCATAAGCTACTTCGAGGAAAGCCTAGGGTCGTCCATTTCAATAGATTGGCTCCTTATGTTGGAAATCACGATCGAGTTCGTACCCTCAGACCACCAGAGGATGAAATGACGTTCCAGAAGTTCATGTCTTTATAATCTAACGGACAGAAGGTCATACATGGGGTAACTCAAGAAGAGCCATGAGACGTTTTCCAGGTTCCAGTTGATTACGCACTAACTCACTGCGTGGCTGAAGATCTCTAAATATCCAGAGTGTCGCTGTGGTATTTAAAAAAATTGGTCAGCTCCAAACATCACGAAAACAGAATCCTGAAGTCGAAGGAGTGCTACAGTTGAAGAAGGGTCAGAGAAACATTTTCTACTTGGTGACCAAAAATCATTCTCGAGACAAACCGTCCTATGAAGATGTATGGAGGAGTCTTACCAGAGTGAGGGACACGATGCTCGACCAGAACTTTGTGGAACTGGCAATCCCGAAATTAGCCTCTGGGCTCGACAGGCTGGATTGAAGAATTGTGAGAAGCATGTTGGAAACTATATTCAGATCCAGCGGCATCAAGAGTTTGGTGGGCGATAACCATCTTCCACGACCAAGCACGACCACGTCTTCAAGTAGGGGACAATGTAATGAATCTGAAGCCGCTCCTGAGCGATATGCCGGCCGACTCAGCGAATAAACATATGACCTGCGAAATAATGTAACCGCCGGTAAAACTCTGGTCGAGTACCGAACCGACAATATATTTTTAGAAAGGATTGTTACATTATATAAGCCCGGCTTTCCGACCCAAGAGGACAGTTCAGAAAGTGAATCGAGTGGTTGAACAACGAAATCAAATAGTGGAAATAAATCAAGCGTTAGTTGCTGTTAAGTGTTGTTAATAAATTAGTTTGATTAGTGAAATTTTATTGGAAATAAATTCGTTTAATAATCCAATAATTTGTTACAACAGGAAATAAAATGATTTGAAATATGAATGCGTATCACTTATGAAAAAAAATATTGGAATTATTTTTGTGTTTTCTACAATGTTTACATATTATTTTGATAAAATTTCGTTAATAAAAATTATTCGATAAACGTGAGGAGTCAGCTCCGATGTAAGTTAGTTTTTTCATCAGTTTTGATCATATTTATGAGACATACTCTATTATCCGATTTAGGAAAATACCATTCTTGTGGGTTGTTTACACGGCCAAATGATGCAAGTACAACTTCCTTCTGTTCCAAAAATGTCAGCTGCAAGTTCCTTTTTACTCATACTAGAACCTCAATACAAAAATTTCACCTCCTACAAATCACAAATCAGGAGAGACATCAAAATGAAAAAAATCCAAGCAAAGAAAGATAAAAAGTTAGAGAGAAAACGCAAGGAAATGGAACAGATAAAAAAAGATAATCCTGGGTTGGAAATCGACGAAGAAACGTTCCTAGGTAAATATAACAAATATAAATATATTTTGTTCCAATTTCAAGTCATAGAAGATTAGTATTCATTGTGTTTTGGGTGTTTAACCTTTCACAATCAGTGTCATCCTTAGTGTCATCCCCAAAGTATGCACCATATGGGAAACGTATTTATTAAGGGTTTTTCAACAAAAAGTTATTCGGGATAAAAGTTTTTGTATTCCCAAAAACTAAACATACACTAACAAAATATAGTAAAATACACGTAATATACGAGGAGCCTCTAAATATTTGATTTTGAAACAAAAGTAAAGTACTCTTATTTTGAAAAATATCGGAAAATGTTATTTGAAACTGGTGTTCAGCATTAAAAAATACATCTAAATATAAAGTCATGGCCATCTGAGTGAAGTTTTATTTTTTATAATTTTTTTAATGGGGACTAGGAAAAAAAAATGCTAAAATGATAAATAATAATAATAATACAGACAGCATCCTGTATACGACGGTTTATTTTGAAAGCCTGTAATATTAAAAATTACACAACTATGGTGTTAACCTCGGGTAATTTTTTTGAGAGTGAAATAATTCTCAAAATTTTTGATGCCAAGTTATTTTTTGTTTGTTATATTAACAGACTTTTTAAATAAACCGTCGTATACAGGATGCTGTCTATTTATTGTTTTAGCAATTTTGTTTTCGTAGTGCCCATTGAAAAAATGGTAAAAAATAAAATTTCACTTAGATATCCATGACTTCAAATCTAGATGTATTCATTAATGCTGAACAACTTCTCTACATAACATCTACCTCAAATTTTCCAAAATAAGGATCTTTACTATTGTCTCAAAATCAAATATTTGAAGGCTCCTCGTATATTACGTGTGTTTTACTGTATTTTGTTGGTGCATGATTAGTTCAAGGGAATGCACAAACTTTCACAAAGAATAACTTTTTGTCGAAAAACCCTAAGATTTCCATATGGTGCATACTTTAGGGATCACACTGTATATACTGAAACATATATATGAAGACACCTTACCACTTGCCTCTCATATAGACCTACGGCTTTGTAGGTACGTATGTGGCAGGAAAAAGATCAACTAACAGGCCAATGCTGCGCAGATAGCTGAAGTAAAACCATTAGACACCTATGTAATATCTTCGATTTGAAAGATTCGTCGCAAGTTATTTCCCACTATGAAAAGCAGAAATTAATGTAATTTTGTGGATACGACCAACCGATTGACCGGTTTCGGGGTACATGCCCCATCATCAGTACCGAGTATGGTCTCTTCAGAACGGAGTGAACCGTCTGAGTATCACGACCAAACCGACAGCCATCCCCAGTTCAATCAGGTTGGGGCCTAGCTCCCTTACCCTTGTAGCTGGTTTCACGACCAAACAAATATAATTCCAGCTAGTCATGAACTATATCTGCAGTTGATTCAGTGGGATTTCCACTACGCCACCTGCAGACAACTCCACAAACACATACTCCGGAGTGCGGAATAATGATTAATATTCCGGTTGCGTATGACATATTCCAGGTTAAGGTGAAAACACCTTACCCCTTGCCTCTCATGTGGACCTACAACTTTGTTGGTACGTGTGGCAGATACCCGACGAAAAAACAACAACTAACCCAGCTACTGCCGCGAGAGAGCTGAAGTAAAATCATTAGTCACCTGTGCAACGTCTTCGATTTGGAAAATTCGTCGCAAGTGATTTCCCACTATGAAAAGAAATTAATTTCATTTGGTAGATAGGACCAAGCGACAACTGGTTTTCCGGTTGTAGATCACCTGCAAATTTCACCTTAACTTTTTACGCCATGAACTCTTATTTTGCTGAAAATCATGAACATTCTTCCACCATAGGTTCGATAATGATTTTACTCGTGACAATATTTTTATTTCTGTTCAAAAAACTCATGTGTCAACGTGGTTACAAATTCTGAGTCTCAATTTTAATTTTTTATTTTCAAGAGTAATTTCATTTAATAGCGTTGATATTTTTCCGTAGCTGATTCTGAATCTGAGGAAGAGTTGGAGCCACTATATTTTCCAGAAATACCAAATAAAATATTATGGATGAAGTACACTGAGAACAATACAATTTGGCTATCGATGGCGGGGTGAGAAACATAAATCTTTCAAGACACACATTAACCTTTGTATTTTCTCAGATACGACGCAGGTTACATCTATGAATACATGATTGACCAAAAGGAAGATGTTCCTTATAGATTCAAAATGGTCTACGATGGTGATGATATTGAAATCAGCAGTTACATTTACGAGTAATGACCACTTTCTTTCTATTGGAGTACTAAATATTTGTTACCAGAAAATAATTTATTCAGAGTTATACATTTTGACTAAGATATACTTTCATGCTCAGCCTTGCTATATTATTATGAATCAAAAATCAATATAGGAAACTGAGTGTGAAACTGTTAAATGTGCCATGATAGTAGTCTATGCCGATCATCACATCAACGGTATGAGTTCATCATATTCTTCGTTGTAATAACTGAATTATATTCCAAACGTGGAAAAATACTTCAACATCCTAGGGTATAATAGCCTTACAAAAAAATGAAAATGATTTTATAGGAGAACATGCTAAAAATATAGTATATTTTAAAACTTTTCTTATGAAGAAGAGAATGTTCATAACGCTGTAAGAGCGATGCCTAGAAGAGAAGTGGAGGAAGGGTGCCCACCTCTCCTGACTCAATGTTATATAGCTCCCTTTTGTGAATATTAACACTGTTCACTCAACCCAAATCTTAATAAAGGTACTAAATGTATGAATAATTGAATTTTATATTTTGCAGTCTTCAGATTTGAAAATCTTAGTAATAAGCCCAGTACTTCTGAGTTTTTTATTGTTTGTTCAGGCAGATATTTCATCATTCAGTGTTTTTTATATAATATGCCTGCTCTGGCGAAAATCTCCTTATTCGCGATGTTACTCTTTACTTTATCTCTCCCTAATCCTAAATAAGTGGACTTCAAATTCTTCATGACTGATTCGGTCCCGTCTTGACTTTTGTGCATCTTATACCGAAGCAGAAATCTTTCAGATATCAGCTATTCTGTATCAAAATTATGACGTGATATGGATGTATGTACTTTGGATGGTTCAAGAAATTTTAACTCTATTAGGATCGTGCATTGCGTTACGGGACGTTGAGTCGACGTCATTCACTTGTGTATGTGGAACATCAATTCTTCGCCTTGCATAAAATACACTTTAGCAGTTCAGGACTTCAAACAAAAGAAGTTAAAAAAGTGTATAACTTCGAGAGTATCGTTCGCAAATTCTCAAGTATTCTTTGGATGTATGATAAAATCAGTGATAATACCCACATACGCGGTTGGAATAGTTTTATGTAGCAGACCATATCCAAGAACCATTTTTTCAAAATTTGATATGATTCCCATGCATTTCATCAATGGACCACTGAGCGAGTACAATACAATATATACATATAACTAGTCGCTGTATGTCGCTGAAAAAAGTGCAACCATTAATCAAGAGTCATGTATTATCTCGCTTGACCAGCCTGTGTTTCAAAAAGCATATGGAATCGTGATAATGATAAACTGAAGTTTCAGTTGATACGTCAAGAAGTGTACTTCGGCCACGCCACTGAAAGTGACTGCCGCAGTTGTAGTTGGAACGTTTGGAGATTGTAACCAAATAAGACCACGGCAAAACCGGAAACCAACCAAAACAACCAGCACATAGTTCTAAACGTGGAAAAGAAACTAATTTTATTGGTGTAATGCGGGTTTTAGAGCACATCAAATTAAATTCGATGGTGTCTAGTTTGTCTTCACTTCGTAAATATAAACAATATGCTACGATACAACATGCATCTTGAGAAGCATCGCAAAATACATGACCTTCAATTAACTCACAGTCGAATCCTACTGCATTTTTACGTCTTGTCTGTATTCCAAACAGTAGTCAAAATATAGTTTCAATTCAAAGCTATCAAAACACATACTCAATACCTTCAATCTGAAATATCAAATATATGTAATTATATAGGCGGAGAGCGAAAGAGAGGTTAGCGGTCATGAAGTCATACGTAACTCAAAGTCAAGTCATAGGTGGAGAGTAGAAAAGGGGTTGAATGTCACAGTCAGCGTGGTGACACTGGGAGAGATACAGTCCGGGGGGAGATTCGGAACCGTCATCAGCATCCTACTTGAATTATTTTCAAAAATTAGGATACAAAAAATTTTTAGATTTATGTCTCGGTGCGAAAAGCCGGTATGATTTAGAGATTTGAGAAGACTATGATAATCGGAACAATTATTTCAACAGAGTGCTCTGGATAGAGTAGCGGAGTTAGAAGATAACATCCCGGTATTTATTTTTTCCTTCTTTCGTTGTACGAATATCGTCTTGCTATTGTGTTTGGAAAGAACTACATCAGGATTATTAGCTTTCATTAGCCTGAGGCTGGGAAATCAATAATTCCAATAAATTCGACACTTTCGATTCCTCACACAGATCCTGCGCTCCTAATCTCAGGAATCTATGTACCTCTATTCCTATAACGCACCACACCAA
Source organism: Leptinotarsa texana (assembly GCA_015342105.1). Taxonomy (NCBI): domain Eukaryota; kingdom Metazoa; phylum Arthropoda; class Insecta; order Coleoptera; family Chrysomelidae; genus Leptinotarsa; species Leptinotarsa texana. Next base: position 2,956 of record WOGN01009444.1, on the reverse strand, counting down.
GGTGTTCGAGACATCATCTGACAGACCACGATGAACACCTCAGTTTCAGACTCCAGTGTATTCGATCTGAAGAAAAAGAATGTCAGGTGCTTTGACGAGGAGAACTTTTCAATTTAGACTCATCAATGTTGATCAAGAAGACCCAGTGTATCGCATTATCCATGTGTTGTCGCAGGAGTGAAATGATCTATGCGGCTTTTATATGGGCCTTTTACTGAATGTTTTTCAACAGGGTGACAGTTTTAGAAAACTGAACCAAGCTCAGACAGCTGCCCCAGGAGAAATGCTCCAATTTCTACCCTGCAGAGAAGGGGTTCCAACTTTACAGGTTCCATTCAGTGCCATTCTGTTATGTAGACATTCAAACTGCACTATTATTACTATTATCATCATCATTATCATTGAGCAATAGTTACAAATATTTTCTTTAATTCAAGAAATTCGAGAATTATTCCTCAATTGATTATTTTAACAATTTTGAATCAATACCCCTGGCTCTGGATTGCATGATTTCGTACACTCTATCTCGACTTGTGTTTCTGAATCTTTTGCTAGAAAAATCCTCACTAGTTTACTTTGTAGTATGTATTCAAGAGGTAGCAAAAACGTATGTGACTTTCTAGAACTTCAAGCAGCGATTCCTAATATGACTGATAACTAATCCGTGCAAAGCTTATTGCTGATTCATCTAAAAATAGAACTTTTAACGGCTGATGATCAACTTCATTACCGAATATGCGCCAAACTAACTGATTATTATTAGACAACAAGTATAGCCGAAGCACCATTCAATCTAATAATGACACTAATGACCTTCAAACATGATTCAACCTCTGACGGAAGCTCCAAACTCTTACGACGGTTTGAAATAGATGAACCATCCAATCTAGCATCCCAGTATTATAATTTTCATGCAGTCATTGTTCACTGTGGTTGTAGCGTTGTATCTGGCCATCATTACGCATTGGTCAAAGACGAAACAGACTGATTAAATTTAACGATAGTCGCGTCGCTAAGTCTTCTGGCGATGTCTTGAATTTATTGGAGCCTCTGGAGACACCCTACATTTTATTCTATGAAAGAGAAGACATTGGCAGATCAAGATCTTCAAATTATGTTCACGAGCCCAATTTTTCTATGGATCATTTTACATTTTTTGTAGTGGTGCACTTGTTGCTTTTTTGAGAAAGAAAGTTTTAGCTTTCTACTTCTCCATCTTCATACAAAAATTAGTTATTCTACCCTCTAATGTACCTTCTTTCAGATTCAACAAATTAAAAAATCAAAATTGTAAGTAGTTCAAATAAAATTTAGAAATAGTTATTCAGAAGGTGATTTCGTCATCATCTGTATTCGAATATCCATTTCCAATGGGAACGAATACATGAATGTGGTGATGAATAATGACTAGTCCATTCATCCTTATATCTCTGATTCAACTGTCTTGCTATTTTTCAGTCTACATTTGCATAATCTAATATAATGATATACATATTTTCAGTTACAACAAAGAATATATTATATTTGGAATGCAAGATGGATCCATTCGTGTGAACAAAGTAAATAAAACAGACTATAGTGATTTATCAGACTACTGGACGCTCGCTATGCACGACAATCAACACGGATTTGTGCCCAAGATGTGCTTCAGTTACGACAGCAAATATTTCTTCAGTTGTGGTCACGACGGCAATATTTTTTCGTATAGGTTTCAGCCTCCTCCAAAATATCGATATCCTGAAGTCTTGGAACCAGAGATTCGTTACATATTCCACATGACTGTGAGCGATTTGGACAACTATTCAAAGTATAGTCTTGAGGAAACAATGACCAAAGAAGAACGTGACCGAATCCAGAAAGTTGCTAACGAACATAAGGTAAATATTAGGGAAGAATATCTGAATCCTGAACTTTCGTTTGAAACAGTTATCATGTTAGTCATCAATGAACGGGTCCTGGCCTAAAACAAAATAAATACCGCAAGTTCTGTCTTAACCATTTGCATTTGTAATTCGGAAAGTATTTTAACAGCTTTCACGATTGTAGTCACGAGTATAAAATTCAATATCCTGGCTAGTTAGTCCGGGAGAGAGCGTTGCATTTTAGACAGTGTTTTTACGCCGATTGCTTACCATCTTTTTCAGTAGATCTCAAATAACTTATAAGTGAACCAAGCATCTGCTGACGCACCCGCGGTGGGTGTGATATCGGGAGGTTGCGAAATAGGTAAAAAATAAATAAAAATGAAGTAATAGTACGCTGGCTGAAATTTTTTTCATAAATAGTTGACATCATATTGAGATGAACTTGTAATAAAACACATTAAATACATTTATAGTACGCCAGATGAGATTTAACCAGGTGATTGTCTTACACAGTGTATGTATAGGATTATTCGATTAATCTTTCAGATTATATTTTTTTTTGTTTCGTTCTGAACAAAATGCTGGTGAGTGGCGGCGGAGTCACTGTCAATTTTTTAAGGGTGATTAACAAGCCCCCGATGTAGACCACACGACACTCGCCCAATTAAGTTATCGGTCAACTACCCAATCCCGCACCCCCGGCAACAGGCGTTAGTCGGTTTCAAGATAGTGTTAGAGGGTACTTGATAGAGTCCTCGACGGTTACTCATCAATCGTTGGAAGGGGAACTTTCCTAACACGAGTTCTGGGGGGAAAGGTGAAGTGCCCACTCGCGGCTGGAGGCTGATGAGTCTTCACCTCCAGTGGATTTGGCCTCTTAGGACAGTGCTTCTCTAGAGGGTAAAGAGACGGGTTGGGTTAATCCATTCATGGATGCATGCAGCCCCTCCTAATCGGGACACTGGGCAGTTGCCCTCTCCCTTGATTCTCGCCTGCTTCTGTATAGATCCACGTGTTCGAGGTGTCGGGGCTTGCGACCCATCCAATGGAAACTAGTATCCGAGTCTGGTCTTGGTGGTATCCCTATCATA
>WOGN01009443.1:0-10823 GCA_015342105.1 Leptinotarsa texana | reverse complement strand
ATAATAAAGTTTAACAATTTCAACTCGTTCAGGAATGGAATAAACCATTTTTACAGTCAAGTTGAAATAATTTCAAAAGCAACCGAACTGAATCAATGAACGTTTGCCTAAATTTTTTTGTACACTTATCTGCTGTTGTTATGTGAACCAAAAAACACACGAGAGAAATTGAGGAATGTAGTGGTGATAAAAATTACGTTTTTTCAGCATTCTCATTAACACTTAAAATATCGAGTGATTGTTCTTGCTTTATTTATAACTATTCAAGTAAATACAACAAATTAGGTATCATTGGAAAGAGAATTTTCTGCCCTTTCAAATGATATATCACTTGACCCCACTTTCCATTTAAAATTTTAGAGTTGTTACTCACCCTCGATAGGGGGTTGAAGGCACAGGTAGAAAAATACATCTAAAATGTGTCCCCCTCAGAAGCAAAATTGATCTGTCCGAACATTTTTGCCTTAAGTTACAAAAAAAGGGGAAAAGCAAGGTGCATACTTTTCGTTGGACCACCCTATATATTTGTTGATTAGTTTCGGTCATTACATCATTTTCAAAACTATCTAGATTACATTCAAATCTGAGTAATTTATTCCTACATTCCCTATCCTATCATAAATAGTTTGGTATCTACATGGTCCGGGGATAACAACAAATATGTATGTCGATGAACAAAACAAAAACCAAATTTTCAATGGAAAGTAGATTCAGGTAACTGGCTTATAGGTTCAGAAAAGGACTATTCTTTAGATCAAGTTGTTGATGATAATATAATTGGGATTTTACTTTGATTTGTTTATTTTCATAGATTCCAACAGATTCACCATTTTCCCTTTTTCGCATGTGCGGAGGATTTTTAAACTATCTTTATCTATTTTATGTTTGGAACTGTGAAGATGTTCGTACATTAATGATTTTTTATCCGAAATGTCATTTGAATTTGTGTTTCTTCAAAATCCTCTTAATATTAGTTCTTGGTTTGTTGATGTTTTCAAATTTCGTGTTGACGTTTTGGGATTATTTTCAACAACTCCTAGAACGATTGTTTCTTTCAACTACTTATCCCTATTTGATTCATATAATTTTGTACTTTTCTTTTCAAATTGACGAATATCAATTAGGTTGTGTAGCAATCTTACGAAAATGTCACTAAATGGTTGCCTTCTCTCCGGACATGAAAAATGAACATTTTCGAAAAACTTGTTCTAACTCAGAAACAGTTTTAGCTATTAAGTTTGTCATATCATTTAATCCTCAGACACAGCCATTAGTTTTCATCTGTCTAGTTTCAAAGCAGGAGTTCCTTTTTAGAAGTGTCCAATTTTGCTCACTCTGTAAGGTACAGCATGCAGTGTATAGTGTGGATTTTAGCTCACCACATAATTAAATCTTGTTGAATATTTTCGTTAACTTAAGGCTCACCCTCACTTGGCATAATTATTTGCATTTGCTGTATACAGCTTCTAGTAGATGATAGAAATAAGTTCATGGAATTATCTGCAAATCATTTGTTAAATGCGCATGGAATTGCCAGCGCTACTCATGACTGAAAAGTTTTCTCTTTCAAATTGACTCTTTTTAAAAAAAAATTTGATTACAAAACCGAACTTTCACGTTTTCGACACTTGAACTGAATAAAAAAGCTGATTATTAAAAGAATCTTTTTAAACAATTCAAGTGATAGTCTTGGGGTTAGGACGACTATTGAAAGACTTCATGAAAGTGAGTAGTTCTCTACTAGCTTTGCTTAGCAGTTCCATTCTTTGATGACTAAAATAAATCACCTCGAGCAAGTACACTTTGCACAAAAAATAAATGTTATGATTACTCGCAGTTCTGCCGTTTCTGCAATGACTATTTTTATTAGATTTGTAGTAGTCAGTTGACCATAGTTATCAGGACTACAATACATTCTTTCATGAAATTTTTCATTTGAAACTTATTTTACGAACTGTTACTCAAAGTTAAAATTTTCAAATATATATTGAGAATTGAAAAAAGTATTATACATAAACATTTGCTGAAAACTCTTAATATTTACATTTTTTAGTTTTGACCCTGAATTCAAGTTTCAGAATACTGCCCTGAGCTGGCTTGTAAAGACATTGTTGACTCTATTGAAAAATTTTCAATAAATTCTACATAATGAAAAAAAAATTTGAATGAATTGACCCGTTATTTGATGAAAATTAATAACAACATTCAGGAATAAATGTTTTTGGAGATGGAAATTAATGAATATTTTCTACACAGCTACTACAAAAACAAGGTGGGTTCTATCACTTACTATTATTATTAGTGAATGTAGTTAAGAACTCAATCCACTTGCAATTTCGTTCCTGCACCCAACCTGTTGATTGTTATTCAAGTGGGCAATGCCACTCCACGTTTTAAACCACGTTTGCCACCTTTTATTCAAAGTGTTATATTGTAATTTTAGTTTTTTAATTTCTTATCCTTCAGATAGAGAAAGCATTGAAATCACCAAAGAGTACAACTTATTTTATCGACAAAATTTTAAAAACTTTTATGTCTTTTATAACACTTCTGTCGACAGTCCTGGCAACTGTACAAGTTATTTTCGTTTTTTTGAGCAATTTTTGTCTTTACTGTGGATTTTATAACACCCTGAGAAGGTGGCTTTGTCTATCTTTTATTTATAGCTTTGTTATACAAAGAAAACATCTGTTGGACAGATGTTTTCTTTGTCACTTCACGAAGTGACTTTTCCCACCCATACTTTACAAAAGGTACAAATTTCATCTAGTCTAGAATATGAAAAAATAGGTTTTGTGAAAATTATCAAATTAAATTTTGAAATTGGGCATATTGGCAATGTCACCCCAATTAACCGGTAAGCTCTTACTATAAACTGGTGACTTCATTATCTGCCACAGATAGATGTAACAATGAATATTCCAATATTCAGATCAGTTTTTCATGACAATAATGAATGTTTTCCCTAATTATGGCGACGCGGACTATTGAAACCAATATTTTTCTAGTTCATCGTACTTACGTATATTCAAATATTATTATAGTGCACACGAACAAAACAGTTCAATATCGGTTATAATACCGATTAAATTCACTTATAATAATACATAATAAATATTCAATGCTAATTGAGAACCGAAGCGTAGATAGCTTATAGTCTTCCTCATGGATGTCATATACAAAAAGAATGCTTCAGATCCGACAGTGATCAACTCGTTCGAATATAAAAATGAAAAAGAAACTTTTCAGCTTTATTACATCATATTTCCTCGGGAATTTATTATGATATTCATTATATGGCTCAAAACGAAATAATGCGTTAATTCATGGGCACACTGTAGAAAGAGAACGTTGCACTATATTTTCTTCAATACATCATCATTAATTGAATGTTTCCTGGAACAAAAGAAAGAGAAGGAAAACTGATTGGTGTAGTTTTATGTTTCGGATCAAAAATAAAACCAAATCTTTCGTGAATACAGCTCAATGAAGGGTCGAACTATAGGGAGATACATTCAGTAAATGGTTTTCCGATTTGAGAACTTTGAATAACCGTCAACGTCGAGCATATGCTGAGTAACAGAAACCATTTCTGTACCGCTCAACAAAGCATTTCAAGATAGGCAAAGCCTGAACTGACTTGGGATAGCGCAAATAATGTATAATCAAGCAGAACACAAACAATTTGTGCCAGATATAGCAATTTATAAATCTCTGTCATGTTGAAGTACCAACTGATGCGCTTGACCAGCATCAGAAACATACACGAGTGTTTTTAGGAATTAATGGAAGTGACAGTATTCGAGTTTGGTCCTCGTTATTTAATATGAGTGTGCGGGTACGGGGACTGGATTATTACTGGATCATAACTGTGGATCTGAAAACGTGACATAGGAATAAAATACTATTTCATTATACCATCGAAAAAAGTGAACAAGGGTCATTTAGTTGAATAGAAATTGTTATATGTTTAGGAGTGACTAATTTTTGGGAAAGAAAGCTTTTGGCTTTCTACTACTCCATCTTGATACAAAAAAATGTGGGAATCTTCCAAAGAAAGGAATAAAGTAATCAATTTTAAAATAAGTAACTCCATTCATGAATGCGTAGATCATACAAAGAAGTAACTTTCAGATACAAACTGGAAGGAAAAAGTCTCTTGAAACTGCTACTTCCATATAAACATTGAATTATACGAAAGAAAAATTCTTTCGAAACAAATACTTTTATATGAATACTGAATTATACAGAACAGTATTCCCTACTCAGTTAGTATTCCAAACAGTTGTTATGGTATAAAATCAGATATTATTCACAGGAGTTCTACACTAAATGAATTGTACTTACATGGAACACTGTCATCTTCACAGGTAGAAATCGATGTTTCACCGTGAGACACTTGTCTTAAGACTCTTCAGTACCAATCTGGATACCATTATACATATTATACGTATAATGCATATTGTTATCACTGACTTCAATGACAAGAAGGAACTGCTGTATTTTCACATAAAATGAATCCAAAAACAAGAGTAGGTAGCTAATTCCTTTATAGGTTTGCCCAGCAGTTTCACTCGTGTATAATTGAAAAAAAAATCACTGAGAGTATTGCTGTTTCTGGAATGACTATTTGTACTAGATCAGTAGAACATGGTTTTCAGGACTGAAAGATATTCTTTCATTAAATTTTTCAGTTGAAACTCAGTTTTCAAACTGTAAGATGTTTAACTTGATATTGAAAATTGAAAGAAATTGAAAACATCCACTGATAAACTCATTGATATTTTTATTTTTCAGTTTGAGCACTAAATTCAGGTTCAATGTTTCACTGATTTCAATGAAAATATCTTCACATATAATAAATCCAAAAACAAGCAGTTTTCACATTCCATGAACGTGGTTGGTGAAACATGAAATCTGACAAATGCCTCATACACAGTTTAATCTGACAAATGCCAGCCTAATGGAACCTGACAGATGCTTGCAGAAAAACAAATACGTTCCCAGCTGACCTGACAAATACTCATAGAATCTGATATCACAATACGACGGTAGAATCTGACTAATGCCTGTAGAACCCGACTAATGCCTGTAGAACCCGACTAATGCCTGTAGAATCTGATGAATGCCTGATACTCAATGAAATCTGATGAATGTCGGCATAGAAGGATCACAAATACCACGAATGTCTGACACACAGTACAATCTGTACCTGATAGATGGTAATATAATCTGACAATAGATTCAAATAAATGTCTCATAAAAAAGTTATAAATGATTCAGTGAAAAAGGGAGTTTGGTTTTTTGCAAATATCTCGAAAAAAATTAAAGATATCGGTAATTTTAAAAAGAATCCTTGAAAAAGAAGAACATTTTTTAAAAACAAGTTTTACTTCTCGGAACTCTGTTAGCAATATTTATAATTTCAATTTATAGGCGAAAATAGCACTAAAAGCAGGTGACGCGCGACCCGATATGGACCTTTGAACAATAAAATTATTTTAACCCATTGAATATTATTGTTAAAGAAATCACATACCTTCTAGATACTTGAATTAACGAATTAACCCTGATGATTTCTAAAGTGAAAACCTCAAATTTTTTTCACTTCTTGGAACTTTCGTTTAAAGATTTGGAAAAAGATTTTCGTTGGAAAAAATTAAAAATTTTTATTTTCCACTGAGTTGTTAATAATCAATCAGAAAAACATTGTTGGATCTATTGAATAATTTTCACTGAATCCTGAACAATGAAAAAAGATTATGAATGAACTGACCCGTTACTTGATGAAAATTAACAACATTCGGGAATAAATTTTTTTGGAGATGAAAATGAATGAATATTTTCTAAAGAGAAAGAAATATTCCAAACAAAAATGAGAAAGAAAGTTTACGGAGATCAAATCGTAAGCTGTAGTTTATGAAAAAACTATCGGAAGCTTCTTGAGTAACCGTGAATCACCGTCAATTGGGGTGACTTTGTCCTCTTAGATAACTTTGCCCAGTTTTGGAAAAACAGTTTCGCGTCTCCATAGTAAATAGCTGAAAGGTCTTTTGAGGCGCCGTAGTCGATGAAACATACCTCCTCAATGACAACAAAATATTTTACAGTTTGTAGGTGATTCCAGATAAGCATTAACACCTATTAATTGATTTATTTGTAACATTAAAATCAAATTTCATGATTTTCACCTTTTTTTTGAAAAATTGTTATAAACAAATGTATTTTTTATGAAATATTTGAATTTTTTTAAGGAATGTTCATTCGGGAAAAATATTATTTTTAAATACAAAATAGTTCCTTGAAAAAATTTGTTCATTTTTTAAAAATGCATTTGTTGATTAACAATTATTTTTTGCTAGTAAATATGGATATGGAGGAACGTTTCTTCAATCATAATTTCTATTTCTCTTTGATATTCTGGAAAAAACTTGTTTTTAATTTATATTTTTTTCATTTAATGAAAAAACAATTTGTTCTGAACAATTAAATTTTCGCGATATATTTTTATAAATACTATCAAAAAGCAAAAACAACCATTCGTCACTTTTTATGTTAAAATTATTTTCTCTATTTCTAACATTTTTTTCATTTTTGCGTTTGTTGACAAATGCTCGTTTTTTTTTTTCAAGAAATGCTATATCTCTGTTGGGACTACCCACTCCTTTTATAGACTGGGTCACAAGATCTTTTTTTTTGAAACTTCTGTCCAAAGGCCACCAAAAATTATGATCCAATCAATTTGGAATGATCTCTAGTAACTCTTTGAAAAATTTCAAGAGGGGCTCGGAAAAATTGCATAAGTTATTTAGTGATAAAAGGAATGTTTGGTTTTCTTCAAATATCTCGAAAAATATTGAAGATATCCAAAATAGGAAAAAAGGTCCTCAAAGAGGAGAAAATTTCATAAAAAAAAGTTTTACCTCCCTGAACTCTATCGTCAATATTGATAATTTTGATTTACAGGCAAAAATAGCGCTAAAAATGGCGAGACGCGTTCCGCTTAAGTTAATTAACTGATTTTTGTAAGTTTCAAAGTTACATAAAAAACCTTATAATTTTCAAACTGAAAACCTCAAATTTTTTTCACTGCCTGAAGCTTTTCTCGAAAGCATTCAAAAAATATTCCCGTTGGAGAAATGAAAAAATTTTATTTTCCACTTTGTTCAATTGGAGTCATGGAAAAAATAATTTTTTATTATTTATTTTCTGAAATAACTGTGAATCGATATTCATTCATAAAAATTAATAGTGATATCATGAATCACATGTCACATCGAAAATACATGAAATGATATATATTTATGGTAACCTCTAGTATATTTATGAGACTCGACACAAACAAACAAAAATTTACTTTTGGCGTCCGAAAAAAAACAAACGTACATATCTTCTTCACACAGTATGAAAGTGAACTGAAGTACCGTTAGGATGGAGATATTGCTCTCGCGATCCTTCGATTTTGTTCGATAAACATCGTTCGTTCAATTTTCCAAATTCTCCAATGTCCAAATCCAGTTTTCTAAATCGAAAAATTTAATTTTTTGTTCTCACTATCTGCACTACCTAAAACCTACGTTTTGAGAAAACGTAGTAATATAATGGAATTTTATGAGTGGTCAAATTACTACTCCTATAAGGGCTTAGGGTAAGAGGTTAATTTTACATTCACCAACCCGCACCTCAAACTCATTTGAACGGCATGAGAAAAAAATCACTCTCAATTAAAAAGAACAAATTCCGTACAGGAATTTGTTATCTTCGCACGTAGAGGTCGCGTTTTCGAAAAATGTTCGCTATTTTCTTGCCCTACTTTTCTGTAAGGCATCTGGTTGGAAAAGATCCCAGTTGCATTTATAAATTCTCTATGCCCCGTCCCCCGAGTTGAGATTTCACTTTAACAAAGTTGTTTTGTGCTCCACGTTCAATGGACCGTGTTAGGCGCCTCATTTTTATTTCTATACCACGATAGTCAAACATTTTTGAGAAGTATCGAGTGTCCTTCCAGAGGAAAAGTGAGTCCTGACATTATACAGTTGAAATCTGCTACACAAAAGTTAACAATTTTTTACGTGTTTTTTCAAATCTTGCTTCCAAGTCTTCATTTTTCAGGATTTTATTAGGACGTAAACCTTCTCATCGATATTGCCATTTATGGTTCCGAATTGATAGACAAAATACATGTATTGCCATTCTCAATTTGATGATAATATTGTTTTTGATATCTGAAGAAATGAGTAAAATCGTCTTTTCTATGGAGAGACAAAATACTATCGTAAATTTCTAATCATACTTTCGAAACAATCCATTATTCAGAAAATCCCATCCGCAAAATAACATCCTGTTGACTTTCTGCCAAAATTGAACGGAATCGCTTTTATTTAGTGTATATAAATATAGGTTTCCATATTCGTGGATAATATATTCCATTACACTTTCGACAGGAATGATTGAAAATGTAATATTCGAAACAAAATTCTATGCATAATTTTTTCTACTTTCATGGGGAAAAACCTCAAACAATATCGGTGAAATATATGAAAGTTGTATCGTTACCAGTAGTTTTGATAGAGCCAGTTCTCTTGTGGGATTATTGAATTGGAATACTGAAACACAATTCGATAATGATTGATTCAGATGGAATCATAGAAATAATTATTTTTTTCTGTTATGACCTCAAAATAAAAACCTTCAACTTCCAAACATCATCGTGATAGTAGATGAGGTAAAACTTCGTATAACTACTGAAAAGTATTCATTATAAAGCAGCATGAATTGTGATGACAACTTTTAACTATGAATAATTTGAGATGAGAATGCCTATTTCTGCAATATAGAGGGATGTGTTGATCATGCTTTCTTCTTTGTTTTTCAATATCATTATTCAATAGAAATATTCATTCCACCAAATCTTTATGTTCCCATGATCAAAACATCATTCTGGTAAAATATATTTGTCCAGATGAAGAAACGATTCAACTTCCTATTTATACCTTGTGAAGCTGGGGCGGGTCAGCTTTTATCGATTGACTGTGGAAGTCCTGAGCCGATTTTGAAATATCTCACCATTGGGAAGCAACATTATTCAAAAACAACACAGACTATTTTTAGGAAAGAATTTTCTGCCATTTTGATACAAAAAAGGGATTCTTCCAAAGGAAAAAAGTAATCAATTTGAAAATACGTAACTCTATATGTATATTCTATAATGTTATTCAATTTGGTACTGAAGAGCCTTAGGGCAAGTGTTTTACGGCGAAACATTGATGTATACCAGTGAGGATGACAGTATTTCATGTAAGTGCAATTTGTTACCATTCATTTAAAGTAGAACTCATGTGAATGATATCTGATGTTATTTCACAACGAATATTTGAAATACAAACTGAGTAGAGAAAAGTATCTTTTGTATAATTCAGTGTTCATATAGAAGTATTTGTTTCGAAAGATATTTTTTCTTTCGTGTAATTCAATGTTTATATGAAAGTAGCTGTTTCCGGAGGACTTTATTTCAGTTTGTGTCTGAAAGTTACTTCTTTGCATGATCTACACATCTATGTATAGAGTATTTTCAAATTGATTACTTCCTTCCATTGGAAGATTCCCTCATCTTTTTTTGCATCAAGAAAGCCAAAAACTTTCTTTTCCAAAAAATATAACCCCTCCAATTCAAACACAGACTACTTTTTATCCCAATATTCCCACGGCACCAGGAACTTCGCTAGTAAATTAGTTATATTTCGATTTTCACTTGCTATCGTGTTAGGAATCACACGTTAAAAGGTAAGATCTCGTTAGTCCTTAGCGTGAACAAATTTCGACTTTTGGTTGTCTAACGTAAGGGTACGACAGCTGGTTAACGAAAAAACATATTTTATTAATATATATTTTGTAGTTCCCAATGAACGAATCGGTTCGTTAGTAGACGGAAAAAGTCGGATATAGTACTGAGAAAGATCAGATAAAGTTCAAATTGTTGAAGAAGTTGCCAAAAAAAAAACTAATTAATAGAGTTTATTGTATGATTTTCACTATAAGGGCTTTATTAAAACCGTGTCACGTGTTTCGGTATACAATAGCTTCTTCAAGCATAACTGAGAGTTACTTCTGAATTACAACATTATATACTATAACATGGTACCTATTCGTCTACCTAAATAATAAATCTACTTGAAAAAATATACCTGAAAAGTCATATATAAATACATTTTTCGAAAGTCTACCTCTGAATATACGTAACTATTTTTACCTGCGAATGAACAGATTCAATAATGGCGAATTACTCAATTCAGTTTGATCGTTCATAAGATGTCCAGTTTTTGAATTCGTTCATTTCCATACTTTCCAACAGGTTAAGTTTCAAACCTTTCTTCTGGAATTCATGGTTGAACTTATGTCCCTCTGAGATTAGATGACTGGCATATTTGGAATTTATTTTCCCATTCTGAAAAATATATTTGTGTTCCTTTATGCAGGTTTTGAACGTTCTTCCAGTTTGACCTGTATGTATAAAACATCGAACATGACCCACACGATAATTTATATACTCCTGATTTTTCGGAAACTGAACTTTTATCTTTGTTATTTTTAATGTGCATGCCCAAGTTGTTGTTGGTTTTGAAAGTAGTATTTACACCTTTGCTGTGCAGAAAATCTGAAATATTTATAGTGGTTTGGCCTAAGCAGATTAAGGTTCTATAACTTTTATCCTTCTCTTTTCGAATTGGGTAAACTTCTTTCAACGCTTGACTGTATAACTTTTTTGATGATAAAGAATGTGTCAGACCGCTATCATAATCATTGTTGACGGCTAATTGCTTTAT
>WOGN01009442.1:0-10823 GCA_015342105.1 Leptinotarsa texana | reverse complement strand
TTAGATTCCTATCTGCTTCCTATATAGAGATATGGAACACCGCGCCACTGTTGCAGGACCCTGTATATGGGATTTACAGAAGACACCATTCACGAATATGAAAGGCGATCGATCTCTTGTTTTTTTCATCAACCGTCGAACGAAATTCATTCTGTCTTTTACTGGATTTCTCACTGCAAGGCAACTAGATCAAACAAGAGCCCAAAATCGAAGCATCCTTGATAGAACAATAGACACCGCTATTTCGACTCTCCGAGGATTCATCAGTAATGCTAGGATGAATCAATGATTCATTTGAACGCAACTGTATGAGAAAGACAAGCCTAAATAGAGAACGGACTAAATGGAACGAGATTCATCTTCTGTCTTTCACTGCAGCTGCCACTGCCAAGTAATTAGATGAAACCAGAGACCAAAAACAAATCATTCGTGTCCCACTAAATGAGGTATTTCAGGGTGATAGTTTATGTCTTACTTGACTCAAAGACAGTTCAGTGTGTTACTTGTTTTATTATTCAAGAATTTGAAAAGAAATGAATCGGAAGCAAAAAAACTTTCTAATTTTTTCAACGAAACTCTCCCATAACTTCCTCCTTCCAGTATCACAATAAAATATGTTAGTTATTTCAAACTGTTAAACACTGATTGATTATACATTTTCATTAAGACATGTTTCGCAAAAACAGTGATTATTTAACTTCATTCCAAGATGTAGCAGTAACAAAAAATATAAATCCTATTATGAAAGTAAATTGTTTCAGAACAAATTTTGGCATTTCTTGATCGCTACACAACAATTTCCTTAGATGTGTTCATACCGACTACCTTCTACCTAATTAGTGCTTCATATGATATAACAATTCGAATCATATGATCTTCTACCTACTTAATGACTAATCATTTTAGCAGAGCTTATGAATGAACTGAATTTTGTGGCATTATAAAAGAAACTGAATGATAATTTCAACAGAGTTTATGGATCAACTAATTGAGAATTTAAAAAAATATGACCCAACAATTCCTGAATTTATTGATTTCCCAGAATTCCAAATGATTGAGTCTCGAACCTTCCTATTCTAAATCATATGTCATTGTCATAATTGAACTCATGCCCCTCTGCCAATTAGAATCAGATTCAAGAAGCTAGTACTATGTTCATTCATCCTTTGCAAAAAGATTCTTACCGTTTGGCCAATAGAAAGTTTCGGTCAAGAATCACAAACCCACTTATATACTCCTGATCTATACGAAACTGAAGTTTTGTATTTATTATTTCATATGAATTTGCTCAAATTTGTATTTGTTCTATAAGCTACGTCCAAGTATTTCTTCTTCAAAAAAACGAGCGATGTTATTGGTGGGTTGGCTGAAATATGTCAGTGTCCTATGACTCTTATTATCCTTTCTTGGCTTGTTTTTGTGGTTTCTTGTTTTCTCTGAGAATTTCTTTTCAACAGAGTAATATTCAATAGTTTGTGAAGCATACTGATAGGGGTGTATTGAGGATGTCTGTATAAGAAAGTTTGTGGAAAATTGCAAAATGATGTTTATCATTTTGGGCTCGAATATAACTATAGAATGTAAACATTACATGTTTACTATAGAATGTAAACATTACATGTTTAATAGTACTAAATCGGCTGAAAAGTTTCGGGCCTAACAAATAGTCTTATTGCATTCACCACTTTTTCAGTTAGTACTAACCTTTTAAAGAAAGCTGTTGAAATTTAATGATACTCTACTCATGAGTTTGTGAGTTATTGTGCTAAGATTGATACTACAGGGCGTGCTAAAGTTACTATTATTTCCATTATCCATAAAAGTGATGAAAAATTCATTATTTGAAATAAAATCCCCTGTATATTACCCGATGAATTGAAAGATGATGGAAAATGCTTCAAGAAGATATATCATGTCCTCATACCTAAATTATAAAGTTTTCCAAATAAAGTCACTTCTTCTGGAAGCATTATTTTTTTAAGAATTTGGTTTTTGGTAGCAGTGGAATTATCAGGCTCATAACAGTTTGCTTACTTTCATTAAGTAATTTACAAATAGTTATCGACGGTGTTTCAAATTATCTTCCAAAATGAATGCAAATATCAATTATTCAAATGAAGTTCTTGTGAAATTATCTATACACATGAACACAAAGTGATCCAAGCATTGTCAGAACTTGCAGAAAATTCAACCAAATGTGTCCCGAATTAACACCAATGAACGAGAGGAAGATTGTGAAGTTACAAAATAATTTCCTTAACTACGGCTCGAAGTTTCTAGGGAACAACTTTACCAATAAAAAGGCATTTCTAGGTAAAAGTAAGATTTTCTGTGCTATAACATGTGAAAGTACAGAAAATAACAGAATTGGGATGAATAAAAAAAAACAATGCAATAAATGTTTGAAATATTGTCGATAACATTCTAAACATTTTGAAATGTTCTTTTGAAGGTACGCGAGTTGTGGTTGCCTTTTCAATTTTATGCGGATCCAGATCTTGCACTGGAGTACTGTATGCCCTTTCTTTTAAAACACGCTATAAAAAGTCAAGTAGCGTGAGATTGGGTGATCTCGGTGGTCAATTCCACGGCTCTAAACGCCTAAATCAACGATCGTCAAATATTTAGTAAAGTATCCTGGAAACTTCCTGGGTGGAATGAACTGGCGCTCCGTTCAGTAGAAACCATGAATTCCTATATTCCTCTGAAGGCAAATTTTTGAGGAAATCGGCAAATGTCGTCCTTAATATTAGGAGATATCTCTGCAGTTAATGTGTCTTCATACATAGAAGAGCTAATTGCATTGTTCTTCAAAATACAAAAAACATTCAGGTACATTTTTTTTCTGAAAACCCATTACTTTTATCACATGAGGATTATGATCAGCCCAAAAATGTTTATTCCTTCTAGCAAAAATACCGTTCCCCGTAAATTTTGATTTGTCGCTCCAAATTATTTTTGACAAAATTCCCGATCTTCACGTATAATGTACTAAAAGGGATTCGCAAAAATGTACTCTACCTTCAAAGCCTTCTACTATGAGAGTTTGAACTTTGGTAAATTTATACGGATGCATTTTGTGATTTTTCAAAATTCGTTGTACTGATGCATGTGATTCACCCAAATCTTTTTCTGCACTGCGAATGGAAGCTTCTGGATATACACAAAAATATGCCAAAACGTTAACAGTATTTTCTTCATTTAAAGTAATAGGTTTTGATAATGTTGAAGGCGCTTTTAACTTTGAACCATAGTTAAGTAAATCATTTTATGATCTTATAAATTTCCCCTCGTTCAATGGTGCTATTCAGGATACACTTGTTTGAATTTTATGCAAGTTCTGCATTTGATCACACTATCCGCGTATAATAAATATTTTCATAAGAATTTCGTTTCAATAATCAATATTTGCATTAATTTTTCATATGACATGAGGTATGTAGATGACACGTTCGTTGTTTGGAGTCATGGATGTTTCAGTCATCAAGGAAGGTAATCAAATAGGCCATAAGGTGTATAGGAAGAAAACACACATCGATACCTACATAATGGATCCAACCATCATCCAAAACAGAAACGAACCGTTATCAACACCCTAGTGAACAGATCTGAGAATATATGAAGAAAGGTACGTCAACCACGAAATGAAACACCTAATAACTGTGTTACAAGCGAACGGCTACGACAGAAAAGACATAATCCGAGCTACACGTCCAAAGCAAAAAAAACAAGTGAAGATCAACTCCAAGGCACTGTCTATCATCCATACATACCGAACCGGGAACATTTTAAAGAAGGAGAAAATTAAAACCGTCTTCATACCAACTAAGAAAATATCTGAGTATCTGAGATCAGCAAAAGACAGCAGAGATCAACTCAAATCGGCAAGAGTTTACAAGCTTCCATGTAACTGTGGTCTATATCGGTCAGATGAAAAGAAGCATTGGTACCCACCTAGTGGAGCACAAGCGGAGTTGTCGAATGGGACAAACATACATTTATCAATTACTCATAAAAGTCACCAAACTGTCATAAGAAATATACATAATAGAAACACTTAAAAAAGTTTACACATGCAGTTTGTGCAAGTGGTGATATTATATTCCCTGTGAAGTTACTGATGGAGGAGTCCAACTGCAGAAAGTCTTTGATGACTAACCAATAATTACCAATAATTACGCCCACTTGCGTTGGCGTATGTAGTTAGAGCATCTGCCTTGTGATCCACCTGGACAAGTGCTTGAATTTTCATGAGCTCTTTAGTCTGGCAATTCAGAGAGCGGGAGCGGCGATTAAACGCAACTAACCTTTCATTGCACGAAATTCCAAACTGAGGGTTCACAAGCTTCTGATATATAAACAAATTTTCAGGCCAGCCATGTTGTACGCTTGTCCTGTGTTCTGCAGCCTTAAGCTTGTCGTTCACTTGTCCGGCACAGCACATCACGGCGCTGTCCGTCGCCTGTTGGCAACGGGTAGTAGCATCGCCCACTTGTCCAGCTACAACCAGCATACTGAAGGTGTTGTTTGTTCGATTTCAAGGCAATTTCACTTGAAATTTTTCCTCTTCAATTTTCATAGTTATCGTCTGACACTGTGATGTCAACTAATGGAATGGCAAAAATGAAAGACTGAAACTTCCCAGGCACTTTTTGGACAAGATGACTGGTCGGCGCTGGCCGGCGACGGACGCTCTTGGCTGTGCCGTGCCGTGCTAGGCACGGCAATATGCGGATAGGATTGTTCCAATCCTATCGTCCCGTCCCGTCTTAACGTCCCGTCAAAATACGGATAGGATTGGAACAATCACGGTATTTAGATTTTATCACAATCAACTCCGCCGTCACGGTGAGTTGATATATTAAGCCCTCGATATTTTCCATGAGTGACATGTAAATGATCGTTTGTCCTGGTTTTTTTGCTTTTTTGCTATTGCCCTGTGATCCAAAGATCGTGTGTTCGAATCCCAAGGGTCTAATAATATTTCTTTTATCACCAGTAATAGCTGTTTTACAAAATAAATTGTATGATACATTTTTCAAAAGCGATTTTATTTTGCTAAGCATAGGGACCTGATATATCATTTTGAATCATTTTTCATCATCTTCCAATTCATCGAGTAATATATAGGTTTCATTATTTGAAAAAATGAAAGTTTTTCTACTTTCATGAATAATGGAAATAATAGTAATTTTAGCACCCCCACTAAAATTACTATGAAGTCGATTTCTTAGTGGTAATTAAATATTTCGAGTTTGTCCAAACTGTAATCAAAATATTAACTATTCATGAATTGAGAGTACTGATGTACCTACTTAACTTCAATTAGGGCTATGTTTTGGACCATATTTAGCACAAATTATTTTTTATCTCGAAAACCGATAGAGATAGGTATAGGACGTTATCAACAAAAAGTATTGAGTGAGAAAAGTATAGAAGAGCGATTTCTAAAATGTGTTAATATATAGGGAGTTTATTAAAAAAAAAGTTTTAAGATTTTTTGATGGATGTGGCAACGCCGTAATGCTGGAAATATTTTACATTGATAGAACAGGTAAGGAAATGTAAGATGTGAAATTTTCAGAGAAATCTTGAGTTGTGTTTTCCAGAAACGTCTAACTTACCACCGACCGTGAGTCACACTGCATAAAAGTATCCCATACTTCCTTCTTGGGAGTTTGTTCTCACTGAGTTTTTAATTTATTTGATATGACCAGCTACAAATATGATATTCTTATAACGCAGTTGAATGAAATTACTTACCCACTTGAAATTTCTCCGAAAAGACCGTAAACAAATTTCAATTATATGGATATTGGTAGCTAAAACAGAAGATCTGTGTGAGTTTGAATAGCATCGGTACTTGGTTGACTATCTCTGAAGGTAGAACGAATTTTTTTCTGAAATATTTTTTATATTATTATAAATATTTTTTATAGAATTTTTTCATTCATTTGAGAAACATTGTTATTATTCATTGTTTCTTTCGTCTGTTAGACAGTAAACATTTTTTATTCGGGTCTTTCAATTCGGAAGTGGGTCCCTGTATAACTCAATCGGTTTCAACACATGTTTTCATTCCATTTTCGGCAAGTGTAACGGTTATAACTTGTTTTGTATGAACATATTCTTCAATGTCAAGTTTTTTTTTATACGATGACATACTTTGTAATCAACGTAATGAAATTGTTATTATATGGAGTTAATTATTCACGCATATCAAAAACAAGATGCAGGATTGAAAATCAGGAAACTCTCTTGTAATACTTGTTTGGTGAAACCGTTATTCATGTTGTTTATTTTTGAGGAATTTATAATACCGGTAGTTTGAATGATCATGACCTTTTCAAGAGCATCCGAAAACATATGAATCTTGAAGGAGCTACAAGAAGTATCTGAAATGTGTAGGTAATATGCATTGTGTAGGAACAAAAATGAAGCAAAGTGTAGTTTTTATGAATGAATTAGCAAATTTTCAGAATGAAGATATCTTCTTACGTAAATTAATACCGTATTGTGATGTCCAAAGTTAATATCGTATAGCAAAACACGTATCGCGGTTTTGTAAACTCTCAGGTGGAAATTTCACTTCAAAGTGTGTTTTTTTGAATACATTTTAATGAATGTTGATCAGGTATCGGCCAATTCTATTATATTTTCGTCTATTTCATATAGTTATTTATTATTTAGAACATGAATAGTCTGAAAGAGTTTATTTCATTTATTATTTTTATGAGAAAGTCAAAGTAATAAATATGAAATTTTCATGTGTTCAGTTACATGTAGAAGAATTTTATTGAAGTTATCAGTTTTACTAATAGCTCCTGATCTAATCATGTTTAAAAAATATTGTATGCATAAATGAAAATAATTATCTACAATCATGTGTGGAAAAACATGAAAATTTTTGTTTCAATGTCTTCTGTTACTCATCAAATGAAATTGGTTAATTTCATTCGATACAAAAATTTTTAGATTTTCAATAACCCTTCTTTAATAACTCCTGAACTGATCACTTCTGGAAAAAAATACATTCTCATAAATTAGTTAGAAACAAGTGTGCGTCGAGAATGCATAAAATATCTCCTTTTAACTTTTCCAATCTGTCGATAATATATAAGACATACAATGAATCATATTTAGAAATTATCAAATACTTATTTATCTCATTTTGGCATTTTAAACTATAATCATTCGAAAGTGGAGAATATTGTTTATCTTTATTCGAACAATTGTCAATCAGTAACCACATCTGTTTAGACATGACATTTTTATTTTCACATCTAGGGTTCTAACACATCAGATTATTAATATATTGCCCTCAAATATCAGTAGGTTTCACTAATCTGCCAAACTTTGTCCTATAATTAGCATATGCATTTGACGAATTAGGTAAAACAGTTTTATTTTAATTATCATT
This sequence comes from Leptinotarsa texana, assembly GCA_015342105.1. Lineage (NCBI taxonomy): Eukaryota > Metazoa > Arthropoda > Insecta > Coleoptera > Chrysomelidae > Leptinotarsa > Leptinotarsa texana. The sequence continues at coordinate 3,403 of WOGN01009442.1, read as the reverse complement.
TTCTACATTTGAAGAGTCGAGTTCTGAATGACATTTTGACACAAAAGGTTTGGGTTTCATTTATATTCTATTTATTCTACAAAATATATTACCCTCAAATATCAGTAGGTTTCACTAATCTGCCAAACTTTGTCCTAAAATTAGCATATGCATTTGACGAATTAGGTGAAACAGTTTTATTTAAATTATCATTTTCTACATTTGAAGAGTCGAGTTCTGAATGACATTTTGACACAAAGGTTTGGGTTTCATTTATATTCTATTTATGTTTACTATATCTTTATCACATTTCAATATCATAAATTTTGCAGTGATATATTTGTCTTTTGTTTTGATAAAAACAGTTCTTCTATCTTTTACTTCTAGTAGATATTTTACAATATTGTCAAAAAATAGTTTTGATTGTTTTATTTTCCTTTCAATGTAACCTCGTATCTTGAACTTTGAAAGGCGTTGAATGAGTTTCCGTAACTGACAGAATACTTTACAGTAATATATTATTCAACATTTGACTAGGAGTATTTCCATATAATGGAGTATTAGGTAATTCAAACGGTTCTAGAAATGATTCACTTCCAGACAGTACCTATTTACGAACAATGTTCTGAACAGTTTGGATGGTTTTTTCAACCAGAAGTGATGTGTTGAAAATCCCATTTATGTGCAAAATATTTGAATGCGAAGGAGTGAGTTCATTTGAAGAACTTTATCTATATCAATGCATTATTGGTGCACTGTTTAAAAAACAAGTGCAATATTGATGATTTTAATTGACATTCCCCTAACAAAATATCAAAAATTTTTGAATAGTAGTCTACTTGAACGAAGAAATATTTGCACTAGTGCGAAAAGTAAATTGGTACGTCCGCTTGGATACGGTGGAATTTATTGAATTCGAAACAGTTCATGCACTGATTTGCACTATAATTTTTATCAAGTTATCTTTGTACGGATTTTGACAAATACCATTTCCGTAAACATTACGAAGTTCACAATTTTTATATTTTGTTCTTAAGCTGTCAAAATTTCAAGTTTCGACAGCAGATAGAAACGTCCAATTTTCCATATCTGGCGCATAAATCAGGCAGAATTTTACCGATGACATGGGTTATTTATAGTGTCTTTGAACACCGCTGTGGTTTGTGGCTTATTCACATATAACTGCGATGTGAGAAAACTCCACAAAAAAGTATAACAGTTATTATGTTACTATTATTGGTATTATTTTCATCTGTTGTCGAATGCTATATCCGAATAAATGACAACTAATTTGACAGATACAGTTGCAACAAGATGGCTTATATTAAAGGATGTTGTCAAATATGGAAAACAATCATGAATTGATTCAAATTCATTCAAACGAATACATGAATTGAAAGATGTTCCAACGTCAACTTCAATATTCTAAAACAAAAACTCTCAGCATTCAGAATTCCATTTTTTAATCTTCCAAGTTCATAGACATCGAAATTGAACCGATTACAGGATACAGAAATATAAAACAATCTCCAAATACTCAAACTTTGCACATATTTCATACTGAGTATTTTACCTTAGCACAGTGACTGGATCAAAGTTGCAATGTCAGCTTATAAATCGTCATAAATATTGAGGGAGGCCAAGATCATGAAGAGACAGTATAGAGAAATTCATTCAGTACCTATTGATCTTCAGAAGAGGTTCCAGCAATGCAGCACATCTCCTTTTTTTCGATCCTGCTGGGTGGTAGTATAATGTAAGTTTTTGGTGATTTATCGTATTTTTTATTAACGTTTTAGTGTAAGTTTATTCCTGAAATATTTATTCCATTTCGTTACAATAAATATTTAATTGAGTTTTCAGATGAGTTCTTTCATTATTTGGTTGAATGATGAATAGGTGAAACAGCGAATAAAATCCTCTCGTTAATAGACAAGCGAGTACTGAGTTGCGACAATATTATTGACATGAATTTTATCAAAATTGTTAAAATACCCGATGGTAAGAAAAACAAACCTCCATCCTTTCGCCCTCAGTCTACCAGCCACAATAGACTCTTTATAGGTTTTTATAACGGAAAATGTTCTGTTCAATCTGTTGGTATGAATACTTTTGGTGAAATTCCAAATGATATTGGAAAATATTTGAATTCTGAAAACACAATGCATTACACGGAACACGTTTTCACAGATGTTCTGCAGCATTGCTTGTAGGATTGGGGGCAGAAATACTAACATTGAAACATCATGGAGGATGGAAGTCTTCCACTGTAGCTGAATGCAACCATGGAGATTCAAACTCTAAAATAACTGAAATAGCGAATCACATTCTAGAAGGTGAACCCAGTACCAGTACTGGATACGAACACCTCAAAAAACAGTTGTGAGTGAAGAATACCCAAGCAGAAATGAGAAGAAAATTGAAAAACAATTAGAAAATTGAGTTCGTCCATCAATTACTATAGCAAATGGCTCTAATTGCAATATTAATATTGAAGTTACCTGAAAGAATTGAATAAAGTAGTTTGGGAAAACTAATTCGACTCCGTCTATAGCTGCAAACTCTATGCATCCTTCAGCAAATCAGCACTTCTTGCACTAGTCATATAAAAACTATTATTCATCTCAAATAAGTCTAGCTCAACTCTTCCTAGTGGCTCTGGAATATCAACACATGCAATTACAAATATTATTTTCATACATTTTCATGCCTAATCAATACCAAATTTGACATGTTCTATTTTTTGTTTCTCATCAACTGTGACTTGAATGCAACTTTGTTAGAATGTTTTCTCTCTTCACCTAGAGAGGGAGCAGAACTTTTCAGTTTTTTTTTATAAAATTAAAGGTATGTGGTATCATTTCTCGCTGTTGGTTTTGTCCACATGGAAAACGAAAACTCCTCCAGATGGTACCTTTCTGCTCCGAAGAGAAATGTTAACATTTCCCCTACACTGTTGCTCGGTTTTTCTCAGTCTTTGTTAATGATTCGTGTAAAAAAAACCCGAAGGATGGAATTCAAGTGAACGGGATCCACAGCTGACAGTGGAGGTCAACGGATTTTGAGACTGATTTTGTGGTAGTTGAAAATTTGGATTGTAATCAAAGTTCCTTTGAGATTACTAGGTGGTTTATATTAAAAGAATTATTCGTAATATATTTGATAAATCTTAAATACAAAATATTTATGATAAGTCTAAGAAAGATTTTTTAATAGGTTAGTTTCCGTTTTGCCAAAATTTTCTCATGATCAAGTTCCACATCTTCTTTTGAATTTCTATGAGCTAAGAGTAGCACAGTATTATTAGTAAATTTACATTTATTTCTTTCATCTTTGAAAAAAATAAACTATTTTCAACAAGAGAGTTATATCGAGAGACCAACATGTTAAATATTCATTCGCTATACGCTTATCACTGCCTAAT
>WOGN01009441.1:0-10823 GCA_015342105.1 Leptinotarsa texana | reverse complement strand
TATGCAATAGTAACATTTCAGGGTGAACTTTTCAGTTTCTCCTTTACTACACTTCAGCAGATTCTCTATTGATTTAGCTTTAATTTTTTCAGATTGTGAAAGATTATAAACCCAAAAAAACAGTATAAAAAATTGTCATATGTAGTTGATGTTTATATCAATCTTTTTGAGTTTTATTTGCTGTTTTCATTAATCCATTGATTAATTAACATGATAACTGGCACTTATGAAAAATAAAGTAGCCAACTCAAAAAAAAATACATGTGCTTCAAATTAAATTCTTATGTAACATGGTCTGTTGAGAAAATTTTAACTTTACTGTTCGACAACTATTTTATTATCATAACTATTATTTATTTTCCAGCCATATACATACTAATAAATGAATGAACAATAGTAACAAAAATAAATATCTTCTACATTTACATTGAATGATAAGTGTGTCGAACGATGTTTCTATTGAAAACACTTTCCCAACACGCGCGTTTCGCTAACTAAGTTAGCGTCCTCAGAAGAACATTATGACTGAATCTTACTACTATGTTAGTTTTTTTATATGCTAGTGGCCTAACTACAGCCTGTTAGTATTACCTAACTACACCGGTTAGTATTACTACCTGTTATTGGTCCTACGCTAAACTAGCTATTTTTTTAATACCTCTAATTTGTTTAACACTTAAGCGTTGAGAACTCACAAGAATTCATCGAGAAGATCAAAGTTGTAAGGTTGCAAGAAGGGGAGATTTTGATATCCTTTGATGTATAATTATTTCCAAGTGTAGACATACCAAAATCAATAAAATCTTTGATCTTTTAGATGTTTCATGCAAAATTTGGATGAAGCAAAATTGCTTCCAGTTGGCCATCTGTTTTCTTGGGGAACATGAGGGTACGACAACGGGAAACCCGTAGTCTCCTCTCATGGCTAATCTGATCATGAGCAAATTTGAAATAGAAGCAAGGAAAGAGTTGGATTACTTTCCACGAACCTGGATTCGATACGTGGATGATGTATTTGTCATTTTCAAGAAAAATAGGAATAAAGTACAGGATTTTATATTTTGCCACAACAACAGACTTGCTAGTATAACATTCAGGTATGAAATTGAAAATAACTAAGAACTACCATTCTTAGATGTAGTAGTTATTAAAAATGTCGATAAGGGTCTAGAGCAGGGGTGGCCAACTGACGGCCCGCGGGCCGCTTGCGCGGCCATCATTGCCCACAACAAAAAATTTCAATACTACAATTTCTTGTCCATAGACTGCTCACATTTCTCTTGAGCAAATAAAGGTATGAGATTGAGAACGGGTATCTAACATGGTGAATAAATTAATTAGAAAACAAAAATTCAGGGAGTATCTTCGTAATGCCTCAACTATTCGAAAAGAGGAAGATTAAAAATTCATAGTGCTTCCATATGAACACAAATACACTAATGGGTTGGCCGAACATTAAAAAAATTGAATTTATGAATGGCTTAAAAAAACTGCAGACACTTCAAGAATTCAACTCAATAAGTGTTGGGCGGTCCGAAAGACAAAACGTTGGAAAAGAAAAGTCTGGGATTATCGAAATAAGCTGCGAAGATTGTGATAGAAATATCTTCGTCAAACCAAACGGACTATATTAGGTCGCTACAAGGACAACGTTTTGCATGTTCAGTTTTATAGACCCGAGAAATCTAGTGTCGCTCAACTTACCATAGAGAATGACCATAGAATAAGTGAGAAATGTTTAAAATTGTTGAAACCGGTACATAACAACAGGTTTCTGGATGCCTTCGGAAGCTTAGAAATCGAAAAGAGCGGAATAAGTTCTATGAATAGCGACAAAGGTCCTATTTCCAACAGCCCTTTAGTCATATATGAAATAATTCTAAATTCTAAAGCAGATAAATATTAAAGATAATTCCTAACATAAAGGAAATACATAACAAATTAGAGGTATTAAAATAACAGGTAGTTTAGCATAGGATCAATAACAAGTAGTAGTTCGGTAATACTAACCGGCGTAGTTAGGTAATAATAACAGGTATTAGTTAGGCCACTAGCATATAAAAACACTAACATAGTAGTAATATTTAGTTGTAATGATCTCCTGAGAATGCTAACTTGGTTAGCGAAACGAGCGTCGAGAGACTGTAACTTTTGTTCTGGTGCTGGGAATGTATTTTCAATAGATTTACTTTATGCCAGAGGTTGCAGTACGAACTATCAAGTATGTTATGTTTGTTGGTTCATTTAAAAAAAAATCTTTTAAATCTGTTTTTCCGTTAACCAGCTGTGGCACCCCTATGAACGACAACTCTCAAAAGTCAAGACTTGTGCGAGCTAAGGACTAACGAGGTCTTACCTTTTAACGTGTGATTCCTAACACAGGATTTCTATTTCTATGAAGACATTTAAATAAATATGATGAATAAAGAACCTTTACATTAATAACGAACTGCTGAGAAATATGAGCAAATAGAAATATTTAGGAGTAAAAATAGCAATTATCAATCTGTTAGTGGATTTTGATGCTCGACTTTGAAGGTGTAAACTCAATGTCACCCTCGAACACCAGATCAGTTTTCTTTGTAAGTAATCCAATAGGTTTTTTCAATGTAAATTATTTTCTTGTTCCATACGACCTCTTACTGCTTGTGCCTCCTTGTTTAAATACAGGCATACCCGAACAACAAAAGTTCGGGTATGACTGTATTAATCGTGTTAGTTAAGGTCTTCACACTTCAATTGCTATTTCCATTAATTTAATTCATGGAAAATATTGAACAACAATTTGCTTTTTTTTCTTCACCTGCAGAGAATATGTAGCAGAAATGGTTATTGTTGCAATCTGCACTGATAGCAGACAATCCCTATTAGCCTTGAACAGACAACGTGTTACCTCGAAGCTTGTACTACTTGTACTTTAGCCAAGAAAGAGGCTGGACTAAGAATTTTAGGACCCAGTGGCACTTAGGGCCTGATGACTTCGACAATTGCGGAACTAGTCAAATGTGACCCCCGTGCTCAATCCCTAAAGAAATCGGATGATCTTGCCAGGATCACTCACCCTTGGGGACCCTGAGAAGCTGGCGCCGAAGAAATATCTGGCGATGACCAGGAAAAATCTACGCTTAAAAGTAGGATTTCTGACTGGCCACTGTCAACTACGGAAACACCTCCACAATATGGGGCTAATGGACACACCTCTATGCAGGATGTGTGAACAGGAAGATGAAACTGTCAGGCATATCCTATGCGAATGTCTAAAGTTATCATCAATAAGAGAGTGTATGTTCGGCGAGTCTTGGCCTACACCTGCCGATATAAAGGAAATGTCTCCCAGAGACCTGTCCACCTTCCTGGAAAGGACGGGATGGACGATGACCTAGGAGGACAACTCCTTGGGAGGATGTACAATGGGTTACATGTGGCCCAAGTATTGTGAACCTACACTCACCCTCTCTACTCTACAGATACAGAAAATTATTGTTGAGTATTTTCTGGTATTCTGATTTCTATATACCAAGTAATATTTACAAAATATCCATGAATGACCATTCAGACTTCAAAATTAAGTTTCCTAGTTCATGGAAACCTAGACGCATATATTCGAATGTACAAAATGGCATACCTTCAAAAATAAAGATTCTTGATTCATACTCTCAGCTAACTTTTTGTTATTTATTAACAGGAGCAACCTCTAAACTATAACATACATTAATTAATGTTTCTCTTCTTATTTGCCTTATGCACAAAATGAGTGTTTGTATAATTTTGTTAATTTCATAACAGAGAACTGCTATTTTTTTAGATATTTAAATATCTAAATTCTCAGGTTGAGAAACAAGATATATTTTCAACACTGGAGATAGTTATAATGAATAGTTGGATAATTATTTATATATCAATATCTAAAAAGATTTGAAAAACGGAACAGCATAGACTTTTTGAAATTTGTAACTAGTCAGGTCCGTCCTATGTTCTGTATTGAATTTATCGCTAATATTATAACTGAATTAGAAATGCATTATTGCTATTTAAAGTAGTTTCTGTCAACAAACTACACTTGAAAAATATTTGTTAACATAACTCGCATCTGATTGTAAACACGAGTTTCAAATTCATTAATCAAAATTAGAAGAAAAACTCAATATTGAAACAAATAAATGAGAATGAAATGAAGCATGATTATCTGAAAATATTTTCCGATATACAACATCAGAAAGGTTCGTTTAGATAATTAGAAATAAAAACTAATGCCAAATTGCTAAAGATATTCAGAAGAATACTTAAAAATAGCCTGTGAACTTACTCTAGTACAGTTGAGAAAATTCGGGGTAGCCAAGGAAATAAATAGGGAAGTATTATTTTTATTGAGAAATCTTGAGTGAATGAGGTAATGCACAATATCTGATAAGCTTTTCGTGTTCACAAAGTCTGGAGCAAATGTAAATGTGGTAGAACTCAAGGTGATAACTTTGGATTCTATTACTGGATGTCAGTAGGTAGCTTCTCAGACATTGTTCACATCTCAAGCCGAAATTATAACATCTTTTGAATCCTGTCTCATTTCGAGGCTGATAAATTGTATACAACTATCGATAATCCAAAGACAATATTTTAATGGGCAGTGTTGATCAACTCAACACGCCAATGGCCTAGTATGTCAGAAGTATGTGGTAAAATACAGACATATTATTTGTGGAACAGCGTCCTTGCAGTACCTCTTCTTGAATTCCATTTTTCAAACAAATTTCCTTGGACAAAATTAAAGAACAACTTTTCAGCAAGAGCACTGTTCTTTTTTATTTCTGAAACCAAATATAAACTAAATAAATTGTGATCATGAACGAATCAAAATTGCATCGACTTTGAAAGTGAAATGAAATAGTTTTCAAAAACAAATTTTCGAAGGCACTTACTCAGCACTAAATTAGATAAATACCTCTTGACTCTAATGACGAGACACGCTTTTCAGTAACTACAGTAACACAGGTATGGTGATGATATTAGAAAATATTCAATCAATATGACTCAAATTTTTTCACATAAATACCTCGTTTTAGATATTGTACAAAAAACCGATAAGTGTGAGTGTTTGGGCACTGACAGCTTGCTCAGTCGACTGTCTCGCAGCTGAAAACTTATAAAACAAAATGGTGTCAAACCATTTCCCTTTTCCGATTCAATACACATAATAATAATATCCATTAAACCACACCATTAAAAAACTGTTGGGAAACTAAACGAAATAATATCATAAATTGTAGATTCAGTTAATCATTCTGAAATCTGTGTCAGCTCTAAGGAGATCCTTTATTGTGCAAATTTATTCAAAACCAAATTCCCTCGATAGAGCTCACATAAACTTCATATCTGAAGGGAGAAGTTTGTTGCAATCAAATTTATATAAACAAATCGTATAAGTAAAACACTACATCTTCCAAGCTCCAAATGGAATAAGTATTTCAGTTTCTCTTCTACAACTACATAAAAATTAATCTATTATAAACACTTCCCATGCCAGAACAAAATAAAAGACAGTATTTTTATTCTGCCATATGAAAAGTGTATTTAATAGACTCAATTAAATCAAAGTGAATGGTACAAAAAACAAGAGTTATGGATAACAAACTGGTAAGAATTCATCGGATAGCCGAGAGAAAAAACTGAAATTAAAGAGAAGAAAAACGAACTTATCCAACAAGATAAGTTACAAACTTCATCATGAGGACTTGCAGCCGTTGGTCATTAATAACAATAAAAAGAGTTTACCCCTATAAATGAGAAACAAATAGTAACTCTTTTGAATCTATAACTCTCACTGAAAGACCCATAATTGATAAAACTACAATGGATCGACAATAAGTAATGATAATGCTGACCCTGGGGAAAATCTATTGTGAAAGTTGGTATAGTGTTCAACATACGTGGCTCATTCTTTAAACTATCACAATCAAACATAACTGTGGATCAGTGCGATGGGTAGAGGTATGTGGGGATATGCATGATTTATTGTTATTCTACTACTATGTGGTTCAAAACGGTTCAATAGGTTAGGAAAATGTCGTAAAGTAATCCAACAAAAATAAAAAATATTGTAATAAATTTGTACTGATTTTCAACTATTTTTCTCAGGGTTTTTTTCACTTTTATCTGTTTTCCCTCTCTAGACATAATCTGTTTTTCCATTAATCAGCTGTTGCCCCCATACGAATGACATCTCTCAGAAGTTGAGAAACTTGTGCGAGCTAAGGACTAACAAGGTTTTACCTTTTAACGTGTGATTCCTAACACGAAATAATGGAGGCATTATTTCTAAATATTTGCATTCTTATCAAAGCGCCCTTTCAAATACTGATATCTTTGTTGTAATTGTTTCATGTTGTTGATTTTAGTGTAACGAATCAAATCTAGTTTGCCATCCAAGTTTATACTCCAAGTATTTTGCAGATGGTTTGCTCTTCACTATTTGACTGGTAATAATTGAGAGATTTGAAGATGGTTTCTGATAAAATATTATAAACTGTAATTTTTCTGCGTTCTGTCTCGAACACTTTCTCATAAACCATAGACTCTTCTTATTGATGAGGTTTTGAAGGTAAGTTTATTAAGAATAAACAATTCATTGTGTGATACCAAAACTGTATAAAACACTCGAGTTTTTGGTCTTGTATTGTAAAGAAAAAAGTGGAGAACCTTAAGGAACATCTTGTTGAGGTGAAAACTCTTCAAAAAAGTAAATTTCTGGCTTTTATGTCTTGTGTTCAGAAAGCCGGTAACTTACATTAAAACAAATGTCAGCAAATCACGCCTCCGGCTTTTTACAAAGTGTAGTCAGTTCTAGGATCTTATTGTTCTAAAAGTATAAAGTGTGTATTTATGTGTGGTTTTTTGTTATTATGTACAAGTTCATCAGATGTTCCATATTTTTCAAGTTACCATGAATAAAAACGGAAAAACTAGACAGGTAACATTATTATGGTTGAATATGGGATCATTATCTTTGTATTCGAACATAAAAAATTCTGAGGCACAGATCCATTATCAATTATTCCTTTGGATATCGAGTATTTATTCAAAAGAGTTATTTTTCATTCCTCTTATAAAAAATATAAAATAATTTGAATTTTTGGATGGTAACCACTAACCTGCAGTCTTTCTGAAAGAAAAGAAGTAAATCGTAAACTAGAAAGCCACCTACCTGAAACGGGAGGGTCTTACTGGTCAAATTCAATGTCTGTGATGGTGATGGTGTCGATGGTGACCTTAAAAAAAATAAAAAAAGATTTCATAGTTACAAGCCTCATATATCAAAGATTATTAAATATTTCTATGTTTAAAGAAATCCCATAGATTTGAAAGGATTTATAACCTTTAAATTGCAGTTATTTATGAAAATATATAACTTTGAGTATTGGGTTCATATCACACACATTTTATAAAAAACATTCATAATTGACCTTAAAACTTTATAAAAGTTAAACGAATATGAAAGGGCGGGGTTGTAATTTGAGGAGAAATATTCTTTAATAGTATAAAATTCTTCAATCAGCATCAACAATTATTTATTCTGTAATCTGAGAAGATGGATTTTCCAATGTTTTCATATAATTTGTTTCATTGAACAGACTCCTTTCTAGGAGCCGCTAATTATCTGGTTTCGCACTTCCTTTCGACTAATTCATGACTGGAACTCATAGCTGCTTTCCCACTGATGAGTTAACCAGAGTTTAGTTTTTATGTTATGATTTCCTTGTTTTTATGGGATAGGTTACTTCAAAGTAATACTAAGTGGAGAAATTGATTTATATTTGCCTCCTTTTGTGTTTCTACAAACATTTCAAGACAATGTGACTCCAAATGAAGTCTAAATGAAGCACAATAACTCTTACCAATGTTTTGATATGTGTGGGGCACACTGCTGAATATAGTTGAGGCAATGAACGTCAATTTATGTATCCAATATAAATCAACAAAGTAACGAAAAAGAAAAGATGTTGCTACTGCTCCGAACGACCTAACATTTTAATGAATAATTCTTTTTATTTTTTAAATGAGATTAAACATTGGATCAGCATTTCATTAATCAATCTGTAAAAAACATCACTACATAGTATAAAACAAAGTCGCTTCATGCTGTGTGTCCCTATTTTTGCTTGGATCTTGAGAACTACGCAACGGATTTTGATGCAAGTTTATTCAATAGATAAGAGTGTTTCAAGAGGAAATTTTATATGTATATAACTTGCATAATATAGTAGAGAAACACTTGATAATTTTAGGGGTTTCTAATGTGATGTCATAAATTAACACATTTTTAGCGCTCACATTGCAAACGCTGGCTGAACCCTATGAGATAGATCAGAAAATGTACTACAGTATTTTACACCTTGAAAAGTTCTATAAAAAAAGTCTTCGATGGCATATGTCTATCTCTTAGAGAAACCCCACAATAAGCATTTTGTATTCTTGAATAGCAATTTTAAGCGATACAGCATCAATCCTTATCCAATTAAATACCTTAAATACATGAATATTACTGGAGTTTTTTCTCAACACCAAACCGTTATTTTAACACCTCGACACGTGTTTCGATCACCAAGTGATCATCTTCAAGAGGAAGATCATTATGCATTTAATATAGATTATTATGATCCTTTACAGAATGTGATTTAAATGAATATTTTCGAAGATATTACATATTTAAAATGCAGGGGCATAGCGGTTGCGGAGGTAACGGCGGGAGGCCAGCGGCGCGTACCCATAAATAGCGCATCGAAGGCTGTTTATATGTATATTCAATGTAAACATTGCTCCCGTGCGGTGCCAGGGCGGTCGCTAGTATTTTATATTCCGTTGTGAAGCTCCAATATCTGACAATAAATATTTCAGTGTGCGGAACATTAGACGTAGCCATTCCCAATTACAATATGAAAATCACTTATTCGGATATAAGTATAATATGTCCAAAGTATTTATTTGTAAAAACAACTATATGTGTGGTTTAAAAGAATTGAAACAGTAGAAGTTTTTCAACAAACAATGTCAATCGATAGTCATTAATAGCTGAATTTGGACTCCAACTCAGATTTGTATGGATATTACTCTTCTATGTACTGAGAGCAGGTTATTATCCAATAGAGCTATCACTAATTTAACCCAAATGATACCTGTTTGGTCTTGCTTTTTAACTTGTAAAAAAATACAAAAAAGGTGCATGTTGTATAATATGTCATTGATAAGGCATGTGACAGATATGAGGCCAGTTTTATAGGGTGGGTGACATTAGCGTGCAAATAAATAATAGAACTATCAATCAATGCAGTATAGTCTTACTTGAATCCCGATTCTTCCTATTTCGATCTTTGTCCTTTTCTCTTTCCTTGTGAGACTCTTTCTCTCGATGAGATTCTCTATCCCTTTTATCACCTCTGTCTGCAGTCCTTGATCTCCTATCTCTTTCTCTTCTTTCTCTATCCCTCTCTCGTTCTCTTTCCTTCTCCTTGTCCTTTTCCCTAAAGTAGCAGGAATAATTTAAAAATTCAAGATAACACATTTTCTAACCTTTGATCAACACGACTTTTTTCCAACATCCTCTCCCTTTCCCTTCTTCTTTCACGTTCCCTGTCTCTATCACGATCACGTTTTTCATCTGATCCCAACCCGCCCTTACTGAATGACCTTTCTTCTCTGGCAGCTTTTAGTGAATCATTAACTTCCTCGACAGCTACCTTCAGTCTAGCAAAACCCATATGCTGCTTGCCCATCAAATGATCATCTATACGTTGTTGGGCATCTCCAACTATGAGAAAAGCACCACACACCTCACACACTTCCATTTGTTTTTCTTGAGCTGCTGCAAGCTCAGCTGTAGCAGTAAAATGGCTACAAATACAAAATCATTGAGTAACAAAAGTAGCATTCAATCCACTCATTCATTGCTGATAATGGTTGGAATTTCATATTTTTTAATGACTGACAGATGATGTGGTGCTGCAGGTTTTTCCGGGTTTTCCTGCAGCTGAAAAAGCAAATGGGCCACTGAAATCAATGAATTTGCCCCGGAGCACCAATAAATTTTTATTGTTGTTTATAGTTGTTTTATAATTTCACAAATAAGAATAAAAATATTGAAAATTAAATGAATATTTTCACAAACCACTAATGAAATGTCCTATAATTTCATCAATAAAACTAACCCATACCTCTAACAAACAGATTAAGAAATTTATAAAATTACTGATGAACATAGAAACATTTTTTTAATTACTGAGCACATGATAATAAATAAATCATCACTATCCAGAAGCTGACTTGGAGGTTGCATGTGAATTAAATTGAAATATATTTGTTCGGTCTTAAATAAAACACATTACTTCAGACGGGTGTGAAGTTATCCACATCCACAAAGTACACTGAGAAAAATATCGCAATACTATTTTTTCATTTACCGACTATGCACACCTACCATTTTTCAAAATGATACGCTTATTGACTGAATTAGTAAAAACGCCGAACCGTCCTAGTTCATTAAACTGTCTGAAGGGGTACACTTACAAAATTGAGATATGTTATTCCTGATGATCTACCCGACAAAAAAAAACTTCAAGTCATAGTTTTCCAAGCCGTCTGAGGGGGTGAAAATGGGGTGGAAACTTGTAAAAATTGTATCTTCGAAAATTGACTTTGTACACCTACAATATTAAGATATGTTATTCCTGATACTCGATTTGCCAAGAAAAACTTCATGTTATAGTTTTGGTATGTTTTCCATCATGATCTATTCTACAGAAAAAAACTTTACGTCATAGTTTACCAGGCCGTCC
>WOGN01009440.1:0-10823 GCA_015342105.1 Leptinotarsa texana | reverse complement strand
CTTGTTGAGCAGGATATTATGGTCAAGTCTGTTGAACGCTGTAGAAAAATCAGTGCAGATAACATCAGTCTGAGACTGACAATCAATACCCTCTGCAATGCATTGAGTGATTATTACAAGTTTCGTGGTGTTTGAACGTCCTTTCATGAAACCATGTTGATTGGGGCAATTAATGTTGTTGACATGACAGTAGATTGTCTTCTCAAGAAGCATCTCAAACACTTTACAAAAGTTGCATATGATAGAGATTGGTCTGTAATTTTTTTATCTCGTTTTTATCTCCTTTTTTGAAAATTGGGCAGACTTTCGACATTTCTGTATTGCTGTTTATAGGCAGCGCACGCCAAAGGAGCAAGAATTTTTTTGACTTACTTGATACTTAACGTTATATTATGACCAAAATTACACAAAACTTTACACAAAACTTTTGTAAATTCTATCCTATATATTATTCGGATATATAAGCTGCATTTATGTGAAATTTAACCTGAATCCGCTCAGTCGTTTAGGTGTGAAAGAGCCAACACATACATACATACATCCATCCTCACAAACTTTCACATATATATTGGTATAGATAGATATCAAAGGAACTTTTTGTATTCTTATAATTTATTAATAAATGTGCCAGTCTATAATTATGAAATAAATTGTGTTATTACAATCGGTAATGTAATGGAAGGAATCTCAAGAGTTGATGTTTAAACGATCCCGGAATTAAAAATGCTGTTTTAAAATCCAGGAATGGATAAAGTTCGTATAGAAAGTAATTTAATTTTTATTCTTGTATACACAGCTTTCGCCAAGCTTGGAATTTAATAACAAAGTTAATTCCAGCTTCATGAATATTTAAAGATCGTTAATTTCGAGAGCCTCATTTTTCCTTTAGCAAAAGCATACACGTCGAAATTAATGAGATGGTTCTGTTTGGTTTCCCACTCAAGTTTCCTTCCATTATTTATGAGCAATTTACACTTATACGTTTCGAATCTGTTCTGTGGAAGGGCTCGATTGTATAGGAGTGAAATCGAATCATGCTCCCTTATGAAAATTAGTATGAAGCAAAGATCCGAAATCACACATATTCGGTTTTAGTTACGGACGGGACAACTTTCTTAGAAGTTTAAATAATCAATTGCGAAGCGTGGAGCAGTGTTTATCCCTTTCACCTCGAGGAGTGTGCTTTACATCCATTTTTATCGTCGGAAATTTAGATGGATATTGAATATCTAGTGGCGCCATCTGTCCCACTAGTAATTCTATAGATCCAGTATAATAACAAGCTATAAATGATAGCACAACAGATGTATCATCTTTGTATACAGCAATGTCGGGTACAATTTCGTTTGAAATTGGTGCAACAACAGTAAGTTACACAGGAAAAATCAACAGGTTATGTCTATAGGAAATGGAACAGTTTTTATTTGAATAATTGTTTTCAAACGAAAGAATACACTAATAGTCCTTCTATCTGTATTTATAGCTGTCTGGTCTTTGTGAAAAAATATAAACTTGAATTAGAAACTAACTAACAACTAACTCGTGATTATGAAACAAGAAATGAGAGTCTGATCGAATTACAATAAAACTGTAAAAATAATGTTAAAAAACGCCATTTGTAGCGGGTTCAAAATTTTTCAATTGTGTATTTTTCCTATAAAATGTGTAGCATAAATTTTAGTATTCAAACGGAGAATCAGAGACTATCTTGAAGAAGGGTGTTTTTAATATCAATGAATATTTTGAATATTTATATAACGTGTTAGTCTACAATTGATATCAAGTCCAGCATTTCCGATTTCGACTTTTATGTATATGTTTACAAACCTATAATTTGCTTTTTCAATTCATTCGACAACTCTTATGTCATGAAAGTTTGGAATACTTCTTTTATACAATTTCTATATTTCATATTGTATTGTATGAGCCTAATCGGAAAAAAATGAAGACGTGGTTGCTTACTTTCGTGAGATAAAAGAGTCATCAACCTATGGATAAAAAAATTACCTTAACAAAATCCCTTGTAATGCATTG
The DNA here is from genome assembly GCA_015342105.1 of Leptinotarsa texana. Lineage (NCBI taxonomy): Eukaryota > Metazoa > Arthropoda > Insecta > Coleoptera > Chrysomelidae > Leptinotarsa > Leptinotarsa texana. The sequence goes on along the minus strand of WOGN01009440.1, from coordinate 8,789 downwards.
TTTGGAACCTTAAATGTAGTAATGAATATTACTGAAGTTTAATACCAACACCAAACCGTTATTTCAACACCTCGACATGTGTTTCAATCACCAAGGATCATCTTCATACAATATTGTCCTTATTTATACCACATATACCTCTGCTAGGTACCTGTGTCTTAAATTAATTGTACATGTTGCTTTATCAATTAGTTTTAAATTAATTTTAGAATACTGCCTTATGTAACAGTCAGGTACATCTAATAATGAAATATTATTTTAACAAGCTATTGTTAGGAATTGGTCCACTATTGTTACTAATAATATTATTATGTTTATTTATTTCTACACTCTCATAGGCATCTAGATGCTTGTTGTTGTTGTTAATCTGTCTAACTAATCTTAAAGAACTAAAGCCTATGGAATGGTTTTATTGTAAAATATGATGGGCGACTGTTGATTTTTCTGATCTTCCATATTTTAGGTGTGCTAAGGGTTCCTTATATCTGAAACTAGTCAACTGAAACTAGTTAACAAATATAAAACGATCGTGGAAAATAAACAAAAGTGTGTTTGTATAGTGTGGATATAAATATCCTATTGATAACTATCATTTCTCATTTCTATCTTTATTTTCGTGTGTGTTTATTTCGTTACATTGGTAATGCTGAAAAGTTTTCAGAATCCGAAAAATAACAATAAGGATAATTCCAGGTGCTGCTATCAGAAACTCTAGGCTTTTATTTGTACGTTTAGAAATCATGCTTTTGCTATATGACGATATATTGATTCGTGCTTAGTGGAAATCCACACGAGTAAGAATGAACTGACCAAACACACTGCTTGTCATAATTGTAATACTTCCACCGCCAGTCATTTGAGAACTCAGAAATATAAATATTCTGAGTCCTACAAAAATACAATTGATGTGCACTACACTAAACAATGGACCTTCATAAGGATTGAAAAATGCTTTGAAATTTGTGACAGCTTACATGATTAAGAAATATATGGCAGATCCACCATGAATTTGATCATGCATCTATCTTGTGATGCACTGTTTGGAACCTTTTGTTCATAGTTTTCATCCAAAATTAAAATTCACTATAGAAATAGAAGAAAATAATCCATTAGCATTTTTAGATACTAAAATAATAAAAGATGCGGACCAAATTTTAAAGGTAGATTGGTATGTGAAATTAAGACCAATTGCCATTCCAATTCTGAATTCCATAACCAAAATCTTCAAATAATTGAGAATTACCTGTTGAAAAATAATTTTCTTAGAACCCTTATTAGAAAAATAATTAAAGAAAGAAGTTTCTCCTTCCAAAATACAGAGATGAAACCCAAATATCACAAAATTCCATTTGTAGAAAAGATGTCTGTTGAATTTGGAATGCTACTCAGTACCGAAAAAATGAAAGTGGCCTTTTCAAATGAAAATACAGTTGGAAAGCATTTTTTCTCGAAGCAAAAACAAAAATACTACAAGAAATTCAATCCAATATTGTGTACAGATTGAACTGTGGAAGCTGTCACAAATGCTATGTTGATCAAACCGGACGGTATTTTAAAACAGGAGTTTCAGAACACATGAGAGACTCTAAGAAACTGAATATAAAAAACCCTTCAGCTCTCTTTGAACATGAACAAGAATATGGACACATTTTTTATTTTGATCATCCAACTATTCTAGATGCTCAACCATATTTATCCAAAATAATTTTAGGCGAAATGATACATATCCTCAAATGCGATAGTGTTAACACTAGAAGAGATGTCGATGGCCTTAATACTGCATATTTCAATTTGATACGTAAAATATCTGAATAATTCACACTTTTTTCATTCTTTTTTTTTCTGCCATTGATTGAAAAAGAGATACCACCATTCGTTTATTTCATGTCGTTTTGTGTTGGTATTGTCTCGGAAATTTATAGTTGCAGTGTTTTTTATTTTTATTTTTCAAATATGTATCTAATATGTCTGGTGGTTTTTAAAATAGTAATATTATCAATACAAAAAAACTACTTTTCGGTAGGTAGTTTAATTAAGAACTCATTATTTATTGTCAAATTGAAAAGATAATAATCGTATAAGTTTTGTGGAAGGTATATTTATGAAAATTCAGAGCCCTGAAAAAGAATTTAATTGAATTCAAAATGTCGGCAAGAATACAAATTTGTTTTTCAATTGATCCTGTTACCCAACCAACCTCACTTTCAGTAATGACTATTACTGGAGTTTTTTCCCAACACCAAATCGTCATTTCAACATCTCGTGATCATCTTCAAGAGGAAGATCTTTCTTTTGAAGATGCTCACTTGGTGATCGAAACACATGTCGACGTGATAAAATAACGGTTTGGTGTTGGGAAAAAACTACAGTAATATTCATGCATCTATCATTTTTTATTCATTTACTTTTCACTATTTTGTTTTTATTTCTTTATTTTCTATGTTGATGATACATTGATATGTAAATGATCATTTTTGATGTTTGTTTCCAATTGATACGATATGTTTTTACTGAAAATCGATCAACCTTTTGCATTCCTTAGAGAAAATATTATTGGAATTTCAAAGTCTCATATCTTCCAAACGAGAAGACCTATTTCCAAAAGAGAAGCAGTAATGGATAGGGAATAAAAGCCTTCTGCAACGAGTATCACTCGACCCCCATTTTTATTGAATACATTTGAGGGATGACACCATCGCTCAGAGAGTTGTAGGCATTGAAATGGTTTTCAGGTCAAAATATTTTCCCTTTACAAATCAACTGCAATGAATTTTCGATATAGAGTATGTCGTATAGAGTACTATGTCGTAGACTATCTACGAATGAAAAAAAATGAAAATTGATTAATTATTATCTGGGATGATAATACAATTTACTGTTTCCTTCAATTTTACAACTGTTGAGGAATATATTGTTTTATAAACATTTGAACGGATTATATAGTCCCAGGGAATATCGAATTTGGAATAACCAATTTTACTAACACCATTCACAATGGTAATATTTTTAAAGTTCACTCTCATCTACCAATCTCATAACAAATTTCCGGGACTCCCAAATCAGTTTCAACTCCGGCGTCTTTTCTAATTTCCATCAAACTATTCAAATGAAGTTCATTTATACTAAGAGGGAGAGAACTCCGTAATCTCCTACAATCGATATTCAAAATTTAGCCCATTATACCGGTGAATACAGTTTGGCGAAGCCGTTCATATATCAAAAATTCAGTCTCTGGATGATTTATTGTTGTCGAGACTTTTGACCCTGTCTGCCATTTCCATGGTGTTTGAGGTTGCTTCATTCACTTGCCAGCTATTCATTATACATGAATGAAGCAGCATAATCCCAAATAAATTATGATGGATTCACGTACCTCCGTGAAACGGTGACTGCATATATGTACATTCTCTAGGATTTGGTCTTCGTTACATCTTTCCATGACGACATGGGGAAAACTATTCAGAAGTTTTTCAGAACCGGATTTGAGAAGGATCGACCATCGATAACCAAGCTTTTTGATAAAGTTTTTTAAAAGTATATAAAGATTGAGGTAATATTATTCCAAATACCAGTGTTCTGCATCTATATCCAACAATAACTGCAATACTTTACAAAGGCACTATAAAGTAAACAACTGTTGAAAGTTTGAATGGAGTGAACTTCCACACGTGAGGTGAGGTGTAAGCACCCGGTTCTCTGAACACAAGACAAATTTTTTCCTTGATAGAACCTACTATCATCAATAGTATTCAAGATTATATAGGAAGACGAAAGAAATTCAGAAATACAGATACATTTTCAACCGAATTGATGGGGAATTAACATAAATGAATTAACGATGAGACTGTAATTTCTGACGTAGAATAAATTCAAAACAAGCACTTTCCCCAATCGCCAGAAATCTCCTGAAGACGCCAACGTGGATTATGAAACGTGCGTCGAGAAGAGTATTGCATTTCCGGTGATTGGGAATAGTGCTTATTTTGAACGTAAATTATGTCTGGATTCAATCATACACAGATCAGGTTACTTAATTCAACCAATAGGAACAAAGCCATGCCCACCACCAATGGAATAAAACTGGAATCAAACAAAAGTCAAGTTACTTCGAACGTTCCATCACCATTGATAATGTCTATCATTAAGTTAGGTTAGATAGGGTCAAAAGCAGGTAGGTCTATTCAATTCTCCATCGCAACCCGCAAGCGTTTATTGTGGCACACACACTCGACCAAATAAACCCAGCTTATTAACGAAGCCAATTCGTTTGTATGGTGAGTGGTCTTTCACGGTAGATGGTGAGAGTACGGCTCTGCAAACTCTGAAAACCTGATTCCGTTCTCAGCGGGGTAGGCACAAAGTAGGTGCTTTGCTGTTCTATCATTTTCCAAACATCGTAGTTCAGTTCCACTGTAGTCCAACAACTGTTTGGTATCAAGCTTCGAAGGGTGAATAAAAGCCTTGGAGTGAGTCAATCTTCTGCCAGAAATCTATAAATCTTCTTGCCATCCAGGCGTTCAATGTTTGTTTGCCAAGTTATGCCAGGTTTTGATCCGATGAGGCTGGTTGCAGCACTCTCCTTTACAAGGGAGTCAGCAGACACATTGCCAGGCCAGTATGGCCAGGAATCCAGACCAGAGACAATCTGTTGAGTGTTTCTATCGAAGAGAGTCGTTTTTGACAATTTGCTACCAATTTAGATGTAGCCTATAGGAACCAAGATTTTCCAACGTCGCTTGACTATCCGAGAGTAGTTTTATTGACTTCTGTATGAGGTTGAATTCTCGCAATCTCTCCGCACTGAATTCAATGCAAATATTTTATCTGCAATAGACGTTTCGCTTGACAGTCATATATCTATATAATCAAGGTCACCTGAAGCGACCCAGGTCGAAGCACAACGCACACACATTCAATATATGCAGTTATCCCAGCTCAAGACAATGTATCGAGAACAGAGTTGAATGTCACGATCGAACCCCATGTTGAAGGTCATATGACGAGCACATGATTGGAGGTAACGTGATGTCATTCAAGGTCGAGTTCAAGTGGAACGGAGAGGCTCAAAATCAGCATCAAGACTATACTCTTTGAATTCCTAAGAATAAAAAAATTGGCTCTCAATTATGTTCTGATAAACTTCATTTTGGTTATATGTGAAAGCAACGGATATTTTCATATGCCAGTTCGACAGTTTGAGTCATTATTTGGTAGATAACTGATTGAAAATAGTTCTGAAGGAATTAATCTAAATGTGGAAAATTATTTTTCGTAGTAACTATTTTAGACTAATGCTTCTAATATGAAATTTGTTGTTCAAAGATTGACAAAGTAGAATACAGCATTGAAATTTTTGGAAATGGACCAGATCTTCAAGCAAAATATTGTTTCTAGCCATGCCAACTCAATTTTTCTGAAATTATTTTCAAAAATCGATCGATTATATTGTCAAGAAGTTTCATTTCATTCTAAAAGTATTCTATTATGAATCTTCAAAAATACTTAACTCATACGTCACTTTTTTTGTATAGTTTGTGAATGATATTGAAATAATATATGACTTCATTTATTTACTCACTTAACACTTTTTTAATGTATATTACGATGTTTTTAAAATTATATTTCACAATTCGATATATCTCTCGTGATTTATGGAACTGGAATGGAAATTTTTGCACACTATCTATTGAACGCGTCGATTTTCTCCTACTTCTCCGTTTTTGAAAATTTTTAATTTTCTTAGCAGGAAGTTAAAACTTCTAAAATAAAAAATCAAAGGGTTCATCGCGTTTTTATAACAAATTAATTAGGGGCCTCCACTCCTTCTTTACCTCAGGTCCTCCAGACCTCCAAACCCGGCCCTGGCCCTTTATTCTCTCGAAAAGGAAAACTGGGTTTATGTCATTCAATTACGTTCAGACATATAGTTACGAAAAATAACATTAAATCAAATATGTGAATAGTTTTATTACACCCCGTTATTCTTTTCGACCCACTAATGCACATGGTATTGACAGTCGATACGATAAGCATGTGCAATGACATCTATACCCTATATGCAACACTCCAAAAGATATTCCTTCAGGCTATTTGTGGATTGAGTAGGGAAGGCATATCGATTCTGCCGATAAGTTCAATTCCTCAGTCTCCCACGCATTTGCTTTGTGAAAGTTTGACTAGAGGGCACTACAAGAGCCCAGCGAAGTATTAAATTGCGAGGAAATATTGTATGGCGGTGACCGGTAGCGGGAGATTATCAGAATTAGTTATTTGTCAAGAAATGTATAAATTACTTAATTGGGCCATGCAATCATAAATACACATGACTTCTCTTCTAGACCACAGATTAAGTACAGATGCGAAAGCTTTGATGCCGCCTTTGATGTTCGATGGCTCAAAATTCGTAACCTTGATTATGATGTCTATACCACCTTGATATACACGGAGAAAAAGATTTGGTTCCTCTCAATGTACACTGAAAAAACATGCTTTCGCTATTCAAAGAAAAAGTGATGGTATTTTTGTGGTACATTATAATGAAATAAAGAAACTCGCATATTGACAAATTTGATTATAGAGATGAGTAGATATCATCAATTAAGTTCAATAGTGAAATTTGATAAAAATTAGAAATATTTTTAATCATTTTGTATATTACAAAAATTACACTTCTTATTGGTTGAGATAAATTTCATAGATATACGAACAATACAAATAGCAAGCAGACTACCTTGTCACCCAATAACTAGTGAACATAAACATAGGTTTTCCTAAATTATCATCATCTATTCTTCCTAAACAATAGACTCCTTATTTGAAGACTTATTTGAAAAATAAAACAATCGGACTTGTTTATTAATTACATTCAATTAATTTAAATAACAAAGCATAGGTAGGTAATTATCAATAACAACATAAAATCGATTTCAATAGGCACATTTCGATGAAATATGTGATAGATAAATGTTTATTTCAGCAAGTAAAAAATAACAACACTAATGAAAAATAAAGTTTAAAAATAAATTCAACCAAAATAAAAAAATCAATTAAATACAATCACCAGACATATCATGAAAATACACAGAGAAGATAAATTTTGATGAAGGTTTGTAAAGTATCAGTACCACAAAAACTCTTTCATCAAAGAACTGACATTTACATCATGACTAGGTACTTTTGTGCAATATAATATATACAATAATATTAGAAAATAGGACGTATATATTAGTTAGCATTGGTACTAGTGACCTCAACAGTAGCTATATTATGAAAAAGCATTGATTTTTGTGCATGATGCATTTGATAATACAGAATATTCCAGAGATCACTAATAAATGCCATCCGACGAAGACCAACGAGGAGGCTAAACACTTCTTCTTGGAAGGATTATAATTACAAACTGAACAGATGTCCTTCTGAGAACACAATATGTATCGTAATTCATCAATTCTGGCTACACGAAAACTGGTCTATTGTCGAAGTGTTGTTGGTCTACTCACATTATTACCATTTATAGAAGAATGAATGAAAATCATCCATGACAACAAGAGATAATAGATACTACACACACAAATACTCGTCTTCGAAGAAAACAAAATAGAAAAAGTAATAGATGTACTATCAATCAGATTTTGAACAATTTTGAAACCAGAAAATGAATTTTTCATTTCTCTATTCGAGAATTGTAATGTATAGAATATATTCACTCTGATTAATAATTTAATTATATACCATAACGAAAACTGAGAACAGGAGTGAGTAAAACCAATTTTTCTCATTTCCACCAAATATAAGGGTGATATACGATTTCCTTTGCACAAATCATCAAATTTTGAAATGAATATCTTTTCCAATTGATAAATGAAGTTAATGAAATCTTCACTAGAAGACCTAAGTCCACCATAACAACTTTAATTATTCTCAAACGCTTTGGAATGAGTCAATAATTTATTATAATCTAAATTATTAGCCTCTATCGAGTAGACTCTATAAACTCCACAGCTGTGAACTTGCAAGTACATCCACATAAAAACCAGCTGTAAACAATTTTCAAAAACACTCATCAATCACACAATGTAGTTCTACAGCAGAAAACTGTGTATTCACAAAGATATATGCTCTTTGCTGTTTCCAATTATCATAAATATAGTCCTCTCGCCATAATAACACAAAGAATATTGAGCAAGTTACATTTGTTTTTTAACATTTTATCTATGTTCTGTTTGTTTGATCGCACTGAATTTTGTAGTGTTAACCTTGTTAACAAAACGCTACTTCAACATTCAACTATTTACTTCGATACCAGATATTGGAATATTTTTACAGTGTGTGAATATGGAAGAGAACAAACAGATGTTTAACTATTGCCGTTTACGACAAAACTGATACTTCATAATATACATTGAACTGATCAACGCTCGCTCGAAAGGGATGAACCGTGAGAGGTTCAAGTGTTCTGGAATGCAGCCACTTGCCTGTACAGGGTGGTACGAGACGTAAGAAAATATGAATAAAATGAATTCTCACCGTACATGGATGATTTCAAAAAATTGTTAGTCAGTAGGAACAGTTTCTATCGGTAACTCACATATTTCAGAATAAGCTCTTCTAAATACGCCCTTTGGCGTTCAAACAGACACTACGCGCACCACACTTTCACCGGGAAGAACTCATGACTGGATGTTTTCATGCATTAGTTTCTCACGCAACTTCATCTTTCGTGGAGTTCCACAGCTCAAAAATGCTGGTGTTTGAGTACCAGTTGTTGGAGAGACCATACAACTTGAAGA
>WOGN01009439.1:0-10823 GCA_015342105.1 Leptinotarsa texana | reverse complement strand
TATTTCTTTTTATGAGGCAGTTAAATTTTTTCCCAAACAGTCGCGAACCTTTCACTTACAATCCCAACAATTTCCTACATTGAATAATGGAAATGTACCTATGAATGACAAAATATTAGTAGAACAAGGCAGGGAAGTATTTGCAAATAATAATATGAGTAACAAGAGTAACAAGCATTAAATGAAATCTTAATCAATCCAGATGGTAGAATTTCACAGCCATCTAATGGAATAGTATTTCAACATGCGGTAAATAGAAATACAGGAACAATCAAAAAACCGATATTACAACAGACAAATAGTAGTAATAATACAAAGCAAACAAGTGGCAGATTATTTTACTTAAATGAGGACACAGAAGAAAAAATGATATTGAAAAATTTTTATTTTATTTTGAGCAGGTTACCAATCAATACAATTAAGAAAATAACAGATATAGCTAGTACGTTTGAGAAAGCCAGGACACGAAGGAATTTTGATAATCCAGATTTTTTCTAATTAATTACATTCGGGGATCCAGTGAATCCTAAAAATATGCTAATAATTCAGTGGAACATCAGAAGTGTCAGGCATTATTTATTAAATATATACCAGGAGCAAATGCCACAAGTGATTCTTTTGAGTGAAACATGGCTAAAACCTGAAAACATATTCAGTATAAAAAATTATAACATAATTCGATCAGACCGTGAGAATGGATACGGAGGTATAGCCACTCTCATTCGAAAGGATTACAACTTTACAGAAAATAAAACACAACATATAAACAGTAATAACAAATGTCAGACTATAATAATCAAGATAAATAATATAAACATAGTAAATACATATAATCCACCAAACAATCAATTAAACTTTACCATGATAAATGATATGACATCCAAACTTGAAGGAGAAACCATATGGATGGGTGATTTTAATGCACACCACCCATTATGGGGAAGTAAAAATATTAATAGTAATGGCAACATTATGTGGAATATAGTAGATAGAACAGATTTGGTAGTTATGAATACAGGTAAAAGCACGCGATTCACAAATCCAAATGAAAACACTAGTCCTCTGGACTTGTGTTTCATATCCTGTAGAATAGCTTCTAAATGTTCATGGGATGTTTTAGAAGACTGTGGGAATAGCGATCATTTCCCGACAGTATGTAATTATAATTTTGCATCAGGTGCCAACTATCATGTCTCCACTCCTAGCAAACGCAGATATTTTGCCAAAGCAAATTGGGATGAGTATTGTTTATAACTTAAGAATAAAATTAAAAATAGTACTCCTCAATCATACGACGATTTGATTCATCTAATGAACACAGTGGCTGACAGTACCATACCTGAATATCAAAATAAACAAATTACAGGATCTTGGAGCCCCTGGTGGGACGCCGAGTGCCAACATCAAAATTCTATACGGAAACAGGCAATAAAATTGTTCAAACGGATTCCTAATTTAGACAATTATATAGAGGAAAAAAAAATAATTGCACGGACTAAACGATTCTTAAAAAAAAAGAAAAAACAAAGCTTCATGTGGTTCTGCTCCACGTTGAATCGTGATTCTAACATCTCTTACGTTTGGAATAAAATACGGAGTTTTTCAGACAAAAAACTTAATATATATGAAAAAAACAAAGCTCCGGAACCTATCTTAGCGGAACAACTGTTGAGACAACAGTATTACTGTGACATAAATATTGAATTCCAATTGGTAATAACGATAGAAAAATCAAAGCCTTTTTCAATAATAGAATTAGATAAATGTTTAAAATTTAAAAAACATTCTGCTCCTGGTAGAGATGGTGTTCCTTACAGTATGTTCATTAACTTGCCAAATGTATTAAAAAAACATCTAGTAACAATCTATAACAACATACTACAAGGTGAGATCTTAACAAATTCCTGGATTATTTATTATTTGTTTAAAACAAAATAAGAAAGATGATTTAGACAATTACTGTCTCTTAGCAATGGCAGCATGTGGGTTGAAAATTCTTGAAAAATTAATAAAAAATAGACTAGAATGGAAATTTGAACATTACCAAGTATTTCATCAAAATCAAGTAGGGTTTCGTAAGGGAAGGGGAACGATGGATAGCACTGCCTATTTGGTGTCCTACGTTCAAATGGCATTAGGGTTGAAAAAAATAACAATAGCAGTTTTTTTGGATATTAAAAGTGCATACGATAATGTAAACATTTATATACTATATAAATATCTTTTAAAGTATGGACTGGAAAAAGATATAGCCAATTTAATATTCAGGATACTGCAAAACAGGAAAAATTACATAGTAGATGAGGAGGATAATATACATGGTCCAATAAGAACTACAAGAGGCATTACACAGGGTTCACCTCTTAGCCCATTATTATTTAACGTTTATATGTTATCCTTATTTGATGTGATTCCTAAATCGGCACAACTAATAACTTACGCGGACGATTTAGTTTTACTTTGTAAAGGAGACAACATTCAAGCCACAGTTCAAACAATTAATCAGATATTAATAAAAATAGAATTGTGGATGAAGGAACACGATTTTCACTTATCAACGTCAAAATGCGAAGTTATGTGCTTTAAAAGGGGTAAACAAATTAAAGTTAATCTTGGGATTAAAATAGGAAATCAAACCTTACAAACAAAACAGGACGTGAAATACCTTGGGACAATAGTGTCAAATACTTTGAAGTGGGACAAAAATATTGAAATAGCGGTAAATCGTGCAAATAAAGGTATAAATTTAATTAAAACGTTCTGTAGAGTATGGTGGGGAGAGGATCCCAAAACGCTGATGATGGCATTTAATGGTCTAGTAAGATCTCACTTAGACTATGGATCAATACTATATAAACCTTGTTCAAAAAAACATTTGGCAAAATTGAACAAAACATTATATCAAGGTCTCAGAGTCATCCTGGGATGTATGAGATCTACTCCAATAAATGCTATATTAGCGGAAGCGGGTACAACAAATTTAGAGACAAGGCGGAAATGGCTGGCAACAAAATTTATTTTAAAAAGAGTAGATTATCAACCACCATTATTTCAGATATTAATTATTCTTAAACAGTTATTCCAAAACCAGGAAGGTTTTTGGAAAAATAAACAGACACCGTACCTTATTGACGCATTAAATTTATGTCAGACCCATACAGTCAACATATATAAAAACAATGTTATTCCAGCTTTCAGCTATAACTACAGCACATATATTCAGGAGATAGATGTAATTAATCTCAAGGAAAAAAAAATGACCCTTCAAGTAATGAGCAATTTCTAAGTGGCACAGAAAAATATCACACAGATTACAACTTTGTATTTACAGACGCTTCAAAATCGCTTAACAAAGTAGGGATAGGGATACACATGCCTCAAATAGATTATTCATTTGCAGCTCGGCTACACGATCAAATAAATATTTGTAATGCTGAAATAATAGCAATTTATAAAGGGATAACAACATGTATAACCAAGAATATAAAGAAAAACTTCATTTTTACTGACTCTAAAAGTGCTCTGGATAGAATTCAGTCAATAGATAATAATGTTAATAGTGATTATATCACTCTAAACATAAAAGAGGCAATAATTAGGGCAGCATGTAACGACATTACTTTCAAATTTGCCTGGATACCAGGTCATAATTCTATTGTAGGAAACGAACATGCGGATATGTTGGCAAAAGTCGGCAATTCTCTAAATGTTCCACTGGATATGAAAATAGATAAAAATAATTTCATTCCTCAAATGAAACAAACAAATAATGAATCAGTTTTATGAACAATGGCGGAGAAATATACAAGACAAAGGTAAAGCTTATTTTAGGATTCACTCGGAATTTCCAGTGATGCCATGGTACTGGAAAGTTCCTTCGATGAATAGAAGACATATTACTAGCCTTATACGTATGAGAACAGGTCACTGTATGATCAAGACGCATCTTTTTCGTATAGGGGTGAGCGAAACTCCAAATTGTGAATGTGGTACACCAGAAACTCTAAATCATATATTTTTTGAATGTCCGATTACTACTAGTCCCGAACATAATATATACAATCAATTTATATAGCAAGGTATACTAGCCCCAATGAACATGTTTACAGTCTTGGGCAGATTAAATATAACCATAATTAAAATTATTACTAAATTCATGGATTATAACCATATTGAACTTTAATAGCAGGGGGGGATATCCAGTCCTCATCCCAATTTTTCTTTTATATCCTGACCATACAACCTCTGTATGTATTCTTTGTCCGATCATTCCTACCAGCAAGTATTGAAAAACCATAAAGAAAAAGCAGATGCCCAAGTTACGAGTTCAAATTACACAACAAAGAGACATATTATGTGGACTTATTGTCTATCAACAACATACTGACGTAGTTTGCTTTGAGCAAGACACACTACGTCTCTGGACGAAGCGACTATTGCATAACATCTGTTATTTAATAGGAGGAGACTGGTCTACTGCGCCATAATGGAAGCAAAGACCATAAGAAAAGAGAGAAGAAGAATAAGAAGATCTCTAACACCGTATAGAAGTAAACACAAGTAGATTCACTCTCCAGGCGGCACTTTGATGTCTCGCGTAAAGGTTTCATTTTTTGTGGCAACACGCTGGCGTTGATACGAGGGGAATTGGTGGATGAGGTGCGCTCAATGCTGGCTCATAGTAAATACGAGGGTTAGCGCTTAATTGATAGCTAAATGTGAATCAAATTCATTTTAAGATTGCTTTTGGAATAAAACAATCTGTTATAGTATTTTTTTTAGATATTAAAGGAGCCTATGATGATGTAAATATTTATAAATTATACAACTACCTACTTCAATATGGAATTTACTCTGATATCATTAATTTAATTTTTAAGGTATTAAGTCACTGAAAAATAAATTCATTTTTTTCATAAAATCAATTTGTTTTTCTGTTCCAAAAAAGGGTTTGTTGAATTCTTTGCAATCTTCAAAACAATTTGATTTGAATATGTCTAATAGCTTATCCATTTTTTCTATAAAAGTTGCTGTTCCTATGGCAGATTGGGGTAGTTGATTGAAAGTGATATACTTGTTCATAGTTGCGGTTACAGAGTGACTGAATATCTGAGACGCAAATTTAACTTTCATTCGCCGGAACAACTTTTTTTCGCCCACAAAGAAAAATGGTTTTTTTGTAGAAACTCCTAGTTCCATTCGAGCCAGCCTATAAAAATTTTATCCTAAATCTGAAATAACTCCTCTCACATTAAGTCCTATTTTTGTTAACTGGTTTACAGCTTCGCATATTATCTTTTTCAATTGCAAAGTAGAAGTAGAGTAATTTGTGAAAAAATATGCTACAGGCTGTTTCCAATTTGAATGAATGACTTTAGCCATGATTACCAGAGCATATTCACATATGGAAGGTGATTTTTCATTGAAAGATTCTTCGAATCCAATAATTTCATCCTCACGAATATTGTGAAATGAATTACATTTTAAACTCATTTTATCTATATAAATATCACATTCTTTGTCTTTGTCATTGAATGCGGTTATTGTTACTTTAATAACCTCAAAAACAAACGGATTAAATCCAACATTAATGAGCCACTTCTTAGTTACTCTTCTCAGAGTTGATTTAGAGGGCAATTTAAATTTATCGGAAAAGTACAGATAACATTTGGGCCCTAGTAAATAAGCTGCTACAGCGAATTGTTTCATCCAATCCGTATACCTGACTCCCTTGTTAGATTTATGAGATTCAGTTAATTGAAATTTTATTAATTTTGCAGTTGACTCAAGACAACGTTTCTCAATAAAATTTAGTACACTATCTAAATACAATTCCTTACTGGATAGCTGTTTGGTTTGATTTTTCTTAAGACAATCGATTTTCTAGTTTAGTACGCGAATTTTGTTCCTCAACTTCCTTTTTCTAGGTGTATTGCATGAAAGATGAGAGGGAGTTTGAACTTGAACCGATAGAGAACCGCCATTAATCATTTGAAAATCGACTCTTGGTAAGTTGTCGGAGTCAGCTTTAACAAAACCAGGCTCAACATTCATTTTCAAATTATTTTAACAAAAATACGAAAGATTACATTGTCTCATATATTAAAGAGAGATAGCTGACTGTGTGGCAATATGGCCAGTAACGTACCAGTAACGTTAAATTTCTTATTTTATTAGGGTTCATGAGCCTTCGAGAACCATTTGAGAATAAAGCTCATTAAATTCTATTACGAATCATTTTAAGATAGGACTTGTAATCTATCAGTTATCAAGGCATCGATTAGTGTCCATTTTTACGCTTAATTCGTGGAATCGAGCGATCTTGTTATTGTATATTGATTTTGCTGGCTTCATTTTTAAATAAATTAATGAATAATTACAGAAGGTTCATTTTCTTAGGAAAATGGAGTACCCATATCACAATTTATTGGTTTATTTGGCATTGAAATTGTATGTAATATCGGGGCCACTCTGCTTGTTCTTAGCTGACAGCTCGCGTAAGAACGATTCGTTTTTTCATCGAGTTTAGATTGAGTGTTGTGGAAACTCGAACAGAAAAATTAATTATTGTTACACTTGACCTCATTCAACTTTCCTCTCAAGTTGTAGAAGATTCATCAGATTACCCAAGCGAGCCTGTAAATCTTGAATTCAGTAGCAATATAAGGAAGAGGTCTGTATGTAGGATAAGTGTATGTGTGCGGGCATGTGTGAGTGAAGACGAGCGCATTGTGCATAATAGTAACAAATGTTAAACAATTGAGTTATTTTAGCGGAGCTGACATTTGTATTGACCAATAAGACATCGTTTTTTTTTATAATAAATTCAGTTGAACAGATTGACGATTGTAGAATAAATTGAATAAAATTTGAAATCAATCTTCTTTCTTATGTATGAACTTATATACTAACTATAAATTGTTGTAATAAAATCTATAATCCAGTTTGCTACATTTTTTGATTTTCATAACTGTATATTATTAAATAATGTATAAAATCATAGATTAGGTAAATATTTTGTGATCTTTCGACTAGATATAGAACTTATTTCCAAACATGATTTTTCGAGTACATTTTATTCCATATGGGGAATTTTTCATTAATTTAAACGTTAACGGTATCGTATACACTTCCATTATTAAATTGATAAGGCTTCGTGAATTTTAAGATTTGACAATGTTGATTATTTGTGTTGTTCCTATTGGTCAATCGAATCGGAAGCGCGAATAGGCCAGTGACGTCACCGGCCTAACAAATTCGATTTTTAATAATTAATTACGGAAAAACTACGAAACTTAGAGAGCTGAAACAAAGTACACTGTTTCTCAATTTGAAATGTCTATCAAGTGACCTATAAACCAAAAATCATGGAAACGAGCCCATTGTACTAGTTCTGGCAGCCCTGCCGACCTACCACCTGCTGCTGCTGCTGCGATGTTATCGTTATCGCCATAACAAAATGTCTAAGTATCCAACGTCCGGTTCAAAATGTTGTTTTTGTTTTACTACTTGGTTTTAGTTCTCATATATCCGGTAGAGGTGATTATTATACATGTTTAAATTTTAAGGTCTTCATTTTTGTATCAGCATTGACTTTTAGAAATGTAGATAACCTCAGAACTTTTCTGTCCTTTTTCTATTCCTTAAATAGTAAAAATACTGAAATATATTTATTACTTATATTCTTTCCAATTATGTTCAAAAACTTAAAAATACATTAAAAACTAAAATCATTGCATCACATTGTATTCATCTAACAGAAATTTCTTATCCATCGTTTAATTAAATTTTGTCATTATATCTATGAAAATATCAACATTTTTCAATCAAAATAATGGTTAAAAGTAAAAACTGATTGGGCTACAACTTCAAAATACATAAATAATTATGAATATTGATATGACGACATATAACATATCTCAAATTGACATGATATCCTCTGATCATTTGAACATAACACATTTTGCTCACGAATCATATATTTTATATAACGGCTATACGTAAATTTTCGTAAGTTCCCGTTAATTAAACACCGGTAATAGAGCGGATATACCTACATCCAAAAATAATTTGAAGGTTGTTATACCTATCGTTATCGTTATATCGCGAAAATGAACCGGTTAACCGTTCATACTTTTTTTATGATCACAATAAAGACTAATTGATCAACTGGTCTGCTTTAAGGGAATCTAACATTAATGCAATTTTATTAATTTCAGTAAACACCAGTGAATCACTAAGTTACCATTTAGCAACTCGTTTACCATAACTATATCAATAATTACGGTAAAATTTTATCCTCAACTGTTTAATTCAGTCTGAACCTGTTCGAAATTACTTCTCATAATTGTGATATGTATTACTTGTCAATTTCTATAACCATCAGTAACCATGCTCACAGATGCGGTAAGTGAAATAGTTCCAGTTTTACAAATTATGATGAACCTCATGAAGTCATTATTGAACTTCCCTATTACCGTTCTGACAAAGATTAGAGGTTAAATAAACCTGTTACTCTTTGGTTCAACTGCGAAAATGCAGCGGAACCTGAACGGGATATCTCGAAAATTTACCTTTTACAAAAGAACATAATATAAGTTCGAACTTCCATTGTCTGAAAATGTGTTGACCGATTCGAAATCTGTAAAAAAACACAAATAAGTCAAAATAAAATATAGTACACTAAATGTTAAATAGATATTCAAAATACTGATATTAATAATCGTTCCAAAGTTATCACCAGAAAATGATTGTGGATATCCTAACAATAGAAACGTCGTAGAGAAACTTGGTTTGAAATTTTTTTATTTTTTATATTTTTATAATTTTTCATCTTTTCTCATCATTTTTTTTCATCATCTATTTTATTTTATTGTCCGTTTTTTCATATTACTTTGTCTCAGTTTCAATGTTGCTATAATTGACATTTGGCACTTTAAGTCATTATGATTTTAATTTCTTTTCAACTCACAATTTAACAATTCTTGTTTTTCAACTTTTTGATATAATACCTTGTTCCACGAATTCAACCGATTATTTTGATCCGATTATCAATTTCAGTATTTTCAATATCTGTTTAACATTTAGTGCTCTATATTTTACTTGATTTGACTTGTGTTTTTTTACAGATATCGATTCGGTTAACACATTTTTAGAGAATGAAAGTCCGAACTTGTAACATTCTGGTGAATGTTTTACGGATAAAACATTGTCAACCATTTTCAAACAAACAAAAGAACATGTTTTGTAAACAAAACATTTTTTGCTCAGCTGATCAGTGTGGAACAGAAAGCAGCTGATACTGATTGATATATTCGAGAGAAGACTTCGACACAGAGAATAAAAAAATATCACAGATCAAAATGCTCTGTTCTTTGACCACACAATCTACATTCGTAAAAAACTCAGGGAGTTATTCTAACTTTGTATAAAATAAGTAAATACAAATAGATCTTATTTGTCTATAATTATGATACTAAAAAACTGAAGTGTCCTCAAAAGGTAACAAAATAGTATAGTATATAATTTAGACTATCCGCCACATGACTGTCACATATAGACACCACCTACGTATCATATATCCTTGTATTTACGTCATTAGTCGTCGTCGAAAATAACGATATTATTAAATAATTGATTTATTTATTCAGAAGATAATTACACAACATGTATCTTCTGATTTATACCCGTTGATACAATTGAAAGTATATAAGTGAAATATTTGGTCCAATAGTCATCATATTTCCTTGAATATCCTTGATCGCGTTGGGAATATTTTTCTGGGCTAAGCTCAAAAAATTAAAATTAATCTTAGAGGTAAGTAAATAAATTATTAATTTTCCATTGTTTTTTTTTTCGTTCGATAATTACACAACGTAGAGATGTTTATAGAATTTTGCGATCTGATCTCTTATAACAGTCAACGTAAACGTATTTATGGGTAATTATTAAATATTCAAATTATTTTTTGAAAATGCATATTCTGAATATAGATTCACATGAAAAACATTGTTTCATCCCTTTACACTCTCTCTCTTTACTCTTGCCATTTTTCGAGAATTTTTATATTCTGAATTGAAAATGAATTATTCTAAATGAGTAATAAGTTGATTCACCCCTATATACCACCACTTCACTCTTATCATTGTACAAGGATTTTTGTGGAATGGGTAAGTATTAAATATTCAAATCACTTTTTGAATATCTATATTTAAATGAAATGATTTTTTTCTACAGTGTCACATATAAAGTGACAACATATGGAACTTTTTTTTATTAATAGATTTATTGAAAATTTTACTTTGCAGGAAGTTTGTGTTTGCAAAACGATGGAAAAAAAACATTTTACCTTGTGTCATTTGTTCTCTACCTCTCAAACTTGACATTTTTTGCGAAAATCTTCCAAAAATCAGGTCACTTTACAAAATTTCAAAAAGTATCAAAGGAATAAGTTTCTTAGTTTTCCATTTTATATCTCTTCTCCAAATTTAAGCTCTCTACTGCCATTTCGACTTTTTTCCAATTTTTTTTACTTTTCCAAAATTTCGATGCACCGATTCGAAGGAAACATGATTCAAATTTCATATTTTCATTAATACGCGTCTTTAATGTCATTTCTTGCCAAGCAAATACCAACATTGGCCTGTTCCCAGGAAAAAAAATAATTCACCTTCAGAAATTTTTCATTGTTGTTGTAAGACGCGTATTAATCAAAATTATGAAATTTGAATCATGTTTCCTTCAAATCGACGCATCAAAATTTTCGGAAAATTAAAAAAAATTGGAAAAAAGTCGAAATTACAGTCGAGAATTCAAATTTAGAG
>WOGN01009438.1:0-10824 GCA_015342105.1 Leptinotarsa texana | reverse complement strand
TATCACCTGAGGTCCATAGATTAGTTTACGTCCGATCATGGCCACCTAGATGCAATTTTAAAAGTGACTCTGAAAAAATCAAGTAGGCTGAAAAACTATTACGATACCAAGGCATTCAGAGAGTCGAAATGGATATCGCAATTTTCACAGATTTCATTGAATCTACTGCACATAAAATTCAATGGTGATTGAAGCATAACATTTGTGCGTGATGCTTCGCAATAATATTTCAGATTGCGTTGACCTTCACTTCTTGGTATTAAGATATTGATTGAGTAAATGAACCGCACTGTCAATATTGTTGTTAAGTGATTTATGCAGGAATTTCATACCAAGGAAAACTTGGTATGAAACATATCAAATCGTGTTAACAAAATGTTATGATCGATGCCTCTCGTGGGGTATTGTCCATCAACTTCTAGACATAAGTATTTTCGGAACTTTTTCCTCTATCAATTGATGTTTATTGGTAGTCGTAAATTGGATTCCATAACACGGAGCCATACTTTTGAAGTTTTTGCCATTTTTGTAAATGAATCTAATTATCCTATTCACATCAGTAGTCTCATTCCTTATATATGTTGTAACTGTTAATTTACTGTCATCTCTTCTATCTTCCATTTCGTGTACGCGGTTGATTGTAGATATCAATTGTAGATAGATAGATAGATAGAGAGATAGATTGTAATTATTGATTTAATAATCGTACTTTAAAGTTCGCTTTTCTGTTGTGAATGATATGATTCCACATTTTTATATGTTCAGTTGTAGACAATTATCATTACATCGAAGTTTGATTACATCTAATTCATGTTGTACACGTTGGCAATCAGTTATGTCGTCGATATTATAATATAGTTTCAAGTCTCCTGCAAATAGTAGGCTAGGAATATTCGAAGAGGTTTCCAAATTAATAATAATAATTAAGAATAAAAGAGGTCTGAGATTAGAACCCTGTGGTATCCCAGACGTAACTACGTACTGAGCCGAATTGAAATATTCATATTTGACGATTTGTTTTCTGTTAACTAGGTATGATTCAATTTGAGTAAGCAGTTGGTCGTACTTTTGTCAATTTGCTGAGGAGAAAATGAAGGTGTATCAATCGAAGGCTTTTCAGAAGTCTAAATAAACAACATCGAATTGTTTTTGCTTGTCCAGATGAGTACAGAGATATTGAAACATGCCAGATTTGTCATATGAGATCTTCATTGTACGAAACCATGTTGAGAACAAGAAATAACTTTTTAAATATGGGAGTACATAATAGTTTGCACACATATCTTGAAGAGTTTAGAAGAGTTACATGAAATTGAAATTGGTCTGTAATTTGTGATATCGCTAGAGTCACCTTTTTTAATATTGAACAATTTCGAGCCGTTTCTCACGGCTCAGGGAAGGTAAAAGTTGTTGAAATTATGTTGAATATGCCTATTGGAGGTATAGAGAGAACGTCGATACAGTCCTTCATCACAAGACTAAGAACATTGTCAACGACTGCGATGAGTTTATTTTGTAATTTTTTTGAAGCAGTAACAATATCACAACATTAATAGAGTGACTATAACTTCAAGACTTAATATGCAATAAAGATCAGGAATAAAATTAATGTTTCCAAAAAATGTTTCCAAAAAATGTTAATGATACTATTTTTGACAAAGCCACTATGAATCGTACAGTCAATTATTATACAATCACTTTCCAATTTACTCCATTCTCGGGGCTGGAGATTATATCGTTACTAGAATATAAAAAGCATCATTATACATTTATCTGGCGGCATTCTTTTTATAGCTGGTGGTGAATTTTATACCCTCATACAAGATAAATATTCAGGATGTGGCTTAGTGAGCTTTATCACATGACGTCTCCGGGGAAGAGGCTCTTAAATTTTAGCGAAAACCGATTTCAGTGGTGAGAAGGTTCAAAAGGAATGAAATATTCAATGATTTCCATTTTCACGCTCTCGTTAAGTGTCGTTGGTCTTTCTCGCTATATTCTGTTCGGGGGATTTTCAATTGTTCTGATCTAGGGAAGGTGAATTAACTTCAATAGAAAAAAAGATGCAGAGAAAAAGGGAAATTGGAGGTTGCATGGGGAATTTTTTTTCGAAAACTAGTGAGACTGGATAAAAAATATTATATTGGTAATTCATAACGCGAAGCATTGAGGTGTATACAACTCTCGAGGTGAAGGAAAACATTTCCTCTTTGAGATTGAGTGAAAGTATTTTGAATTGAAATCTAACTCTATTAAATTATATGCGAAATTACTATGTTGAAGAACAAAGACGTATCACATTGAATGGTGTATATTTATAGGAGAGAAAGGTTTTGGCTTTCTACTTCTCTATCTTGATACAAAAAAAATGTGGGAATCTTCCAAAGGAAGGAAGGAATCAATCTATTGCAAAAAGAAACTCTTTACAATAATGTTTGTATCATGTGTATGGCAAGAAGTAACTTTCATACACTTCCACATAAACATTGAATTACACGAAAGAAAAATACTTTTGGATTATATACTCCTATATGAACACTTCAATATACAAAAATCACTTTCATCCATCAGTTTGTATTCCAAACAATCGTAATGGAATTGAACTAGATAAAATTCACAGGATTGTTACAAAATATATGAAATAGGTGGAATTTCAGTTGCATGGAATACTGTCATCCCTACTAGTAGACACCCCAAGTATTATTATAATTATTATCTCACATTCGCATTTCATTACCAGAATTCAATCGATGTAGCTAGGCAGTCTTGATTATTTGACGGAATAGAGTTGATAATTTTAATGGAAAGGAGGATAATTTTTGGGATAGATTAGTTTTTGGAAAAAAGTCATCTACTCCTTCGACTTTATTCAGAATATATTAGTCAATTTTGAAGAAGGGTAGAAAGCAATGAAAACATTTACAAAGAAGCGTAGATCTTGTATGGAAGTTTCTTTCAGATACAATCTGTATCTTTTTCCTGTGTATCTGAAAGATTCACGAAAAAAAACTTATTTCTATTGGGATACCTTATTTCCATTCAGATGTCACACATACAAAAAGAATTATTATGGAACGTACATGTTAAAGTTTCATCCTCAAATTTTCCCAAGTTTCAGATTGAAAACCCTTGTCTTCAACGCCGCATCAGAACCTCTTTAAAAATTTGAAGACGAAGTCACACATATTTTAGGCACAAGTGTTGATATGGAAAATAGATGGACGAATTTTTTTTCCAAAAAGAGTAATTGACGTTTTGAACACTTATATCACTGTCGAAACTTTTACTGAGATTGTGAAAAGATCTTCTTAGAATTTGTTTGAAGGTGGTTGAAAATGTTTCGTGGTGTATGTTCGGACTTCCATTGTCTGATATAATATGAATTGATTTGAAATCCCTGAAAATAATTAGGAAGATTAACCAAAAATATCAATTTCATTAAACATAGCATTGAAATAAGTCGTGGTTCCGGGTCCTACCGGGTATTCAACGTTTGTCTGAAGGTGGTTGACAATGTTTTGTTGTATTTCTTCAGTTCGGGCTTCCATTGTCTAATAATTGATTTCAGTTAAAATCCCTAAAATAACAATTTTATTGAATAAAAACTGAAATTACAAAGCTTACAAAAATTACAAAGTATACAAGCAACAACCAAACACAAACAAAAAGGATGTTCCGCTCAGACCGATCATTAGTTCCAGAGATTCAGCCACTCATAACGTGTCCAGATTTTTACTACCAATAATTAAAGGCCTGCAAGGTAAAACATTACCTTTTCTGAAAAATTTAAGGCATTTCGTTGAACTACTAAGGGAAATTGAAATCAATTTGCACGTTTGCACGTGGAAAGCCTTTACACCTTCACTCCACGAATTTCTCGACTTTGGATTTGAAGAGTGGATGTTGGCAAATTGAATTACCCCCAGAAGATGGAAAAAAGACAGCTTTCACCATCGGTTCAGGATTGCGGCAGTTTACGGTTATGCCATTCAGGCTTTGTAATACTCCAGTGACCTCAAAAGGCCCTCATGGAAAACGTGTCTAGTGTTTCTTGACGATAAAAACGATCACTTGAAAAACCTGGAGAAGGTTTCCATGCGTCTGAGGAGTTCTGGATTGAAACTTAGTCCTAAGAAATGCCATCTGTTCCAGAAAGAAATAAGATACCTTGGCTACGTTATCTTTGGAGATGGAGTGGCGATAGACGAACAAAAGATCAAAGCAGTTGAGGATTGGCTCATTCCAAAAGACATACATCAGCTTCGGAGCTTCCTTTGCTTATGCACCTACTACCGCAGATATGTGCTGGGGTTTGCCAACATCGCCAAACCATTGACCCGACTCACAAAAGGCAGATCCAGTTTCATCGGTCTGAGGAATGCCAAGACTTATTCAAGAAGTTGAAAAGAGCTTTGGTCAACGCTTCTGTTTTGAGCTATCCTCTACCGGACGGAAAGTTCATTTTAGGTATGGACGCCAGCAACGTGAGACTTGAAGCAGTCCTTTCTTAGATCCAGGATGAACAGAAAAAAGTTGTAGCCTACTTCAACAAAACGCCTTTTCTGTCAAAAGTGTAGAGCATTTCTACAAATACGTGCATGGAAGAATATTTCTGTTGACATCGGACCATGCATCTCTCAAACGGCTTCTGCAGTTCAAAAAATGCGAGGGCCAAATAGCCCTCTGGATTGAGAGACTTCAAGAATTTGACTTCGAAATAAAACATCGAGCTGGGACTAGCCATAAAAACGCAAATGCCCTGTCACGAAGACCATGCATCGATTACTGCTCACATTGCAGGCGAGCAGAAGAGAAGGAAGCATCTATTTGTGTAACTACTGTTGTAGACGACAACGGGAGGACAGTGAGATCAAGAAAGACCCAGATTTCGGTTTAGTCATCGGATGGAAGAAGGGTAATCAAAGAACATCGTGGCAGGAGGTTGTAGGTTAATCGCCAGCGGTTAGGTCCTACTGGGCCCAATGGAACTCCCATACCTTGGAAGGGATTTAGAGTCTGACAGTGGAGAAGGAAGGTGCCAGACAGTGATACCCAGGAACAGATGATGGAAGATGCTCAAAGAAATCCATGATGGAGTCACCAAAGGACATCTGGGAGTAACGAACACCTTCCAGAATGTAAAACAATGGTTTTACTGGGCTGATTGTCAAGCCGACATCAAGGACTGGTGCAGAAAATTTGCTATATGTGCTGCCAGTGACGGACCCCGGGTACGACCGGAAGATCCAATGCGCCAGTATGACGTGGGTGGTCCTTTTGGGAAAATCGCCATCGACATCGCCGGCCCGTTTCTAGAGTCCGACCATGAAAACAAACACATTTTGTTAGCTATGGACTATCTCAGTGAGTAGACAGAAGCCTATACCCTGTCAAACCAGGAAGCCTTTACCGTCGCTGACGTCCTGGTGAAGAAATATATATGTCGATTCGAGGTTCCATTGGAGCTGCATTCGAACCAGGACAGAAACTTCGTGTCTAACCTGTCCCAAGATATATGTAAACTGTTGAACATTCGAAAGACCAGAACCACAGCTTTACATCCACAGTCCGATGGAATGATGGAACGAATGAATAACACCTCAAACCGGCCCTTGTTCAAGGTAGTCTGTTACCATCAAAGAGATTGGGACCAGTACCTGCACCTGTTCCTGTTACCCTATACTTCGGGTAACCCTTGCAAGTATTACAATGGGTCGAGAGCTGCGATTTCCTTGCGATCTGAAATTTGGGACACCGCCAGAACAAGACACTGTGGAGAATGACTATGTCAGGAAGCTTCGGCAGAAAATGGACGACATTCATGAATGATGCCGTCTGAACAGCCACAGTGCCAGCGATAGGATGAAGAAGGCCTATGACATCAAGGACAATGCTGGAAGATTTGAAACTGGTGAGCTAGTCTGGCTATACAACAGTAAGCGACGCCGTGGTTTATCACTGAAGTTGTGGAACTCGTGGGAAGGTCTGTACAAAATCATGAAAAAAATCAATGATATCGTCTATCGAATACACTTCAATAGATTGGCTCCTTATGCTGGAAATCAAGATCAAGTTCACGTCTTCAAAATATTACGAGAACAGAATCCTGAAGTCGAAGGACTGCTACAGTTGAAGAAGGGTCAGGGGAACTTTTTCTACTTGGTGACCAGAAAACATTCTCAAGACAAACCGTCCTATGAAGATGTTTGGAGGAGTCTTACCAGACTGAGGGACACGATTTTTAACCAGAATCTCGTGAATTTGGTAATCCCGAAATTAGCCTCTGTGCTCGACAGGCTGGATTGGAGAATTGTAAGAAACATGTTGGACACGATCTTCAGATTCAAGATTTTCGTGTGCTATGTGTTGTAAATGAATTAGTTTGTGCTAGTGAAATTTTGTTAGAAATAAATTTGTTCAAGACTGTTAATTCTTCCATTTGTTACAATATTAGTAATTTTTCTGTCGCTATGATTGATTTCAATCATTACGTAAATGAATCTGATGATGAAATGAACCTTGATCTACCGCTACGACATCGAAGACTCAATTTCCATTTCGTACACCAAAAAATTATGAACTATAAT
This sequence comes from Leptinotarsa texana, assembly GCA_015342105.1. Classification (NCBI taxonomy): domain Eukaryota; kingdom Metazoa; phylum Arthropoda; class Insecta; order Coleoptera; family Chrysomelidae; genus Leptinotarsa; species Leptinotarsa texana. Next base: position 4,237 of record WOGN01009438.1, on the reverse strand, counting down.
GCTTTGCATATATTTCAACTATTTTTATTATCTCGGGCTGAAACTTCAAGAATACATTGTTTTTCTTGATAGGTAGGTTAATTTTGAAATTTACTCAAGTTACTGTGAGGAATAGTCCTCACCATATGTATGAACAATATGTATTCAGAACTCAATTTTCTATTTTCTCATATAATTACACACCGAAATTCATTATTGAAAACAACGTTATATTGAATATTCCATTCCTTGATTTGATTCATAACTTAATAACAAGAAAGCATACAATTGAATATCTTAATAATAATTTTGGCTCCCTAGAATATGTAACCACTGTACTTCCTTTTCATTCCTAATTGAGTTTTGCATTGAGAACTTTTGGATATACTGGACAAACAGATAGAACAGGTTATCAGCAGGTAGACAGAAAATAGTGTCCATTATTTCATTATGGTATTCTGTGAGAGTTAGTTATTATTGTGGCTTGTTAATTAGTCATAGACCGATTGTAAATTGAATGTTCAAAGTATAACCCATGAAGGTAATGTTGATTCTTTGAGAAAATATCTTCGTGGTTGTTCAGCATTCGAAATGCCCGGGAAAAGTATATCTTCCAGTTTGTCTGTTGACGGTAAATCGAAAATACTCGTATATAATCGTACTCAGAAAGTGACAAACGAAATTTGCACACCTGTTAGTTAGACTGAATCATATTAATAGTGATGAATCTGAAATCACGCATTCACAATTGAAAATATTGATGGAATTGGTGTCTGATCATGACATGAAATTATGATATTTTCAAACATACCCCAATTGACAATAAACCCATTGACCCATTATTTTATGTTGTACCTGGTACCTCACCTAATCAAGAGATTGTGAGTACACCAATCAGGGTACAGTTCATGAAAGGTCAATACAGAATACGCTAGAAAGTAATATGACTAAGTCAGGTGTTACTAACAAAGTACTGCAACAAAGAGTGGACTTGTTTATAAGTGGCAAATAACACTTTCTGGTTTAAATGCATTTTTAGAAGATGTAGAAGATTATTGTCAATAAAGAAATGATGATGAACTGAAAGGGATTTGTTCTCCGGCGATGCATTGAGGGTATACAATTCGGTAAAAAATTCGTTTTGGATTAGTATTGATGAAACAGGAGTATGTACCCTCAGCAGGTGAGTTGTGGCAACAAATATTATTGCGAACATAACGAGCCTAAGAGTTTGCATGTAGGCATAATGACAGGTTTGCTAGATAAAATGTGAGTTTTGCCTCCGACTATTCTGCAATTTTTCTAAGTTAGAGGTGATTTTGAGAGATATTCAATCTCCCTTCGAATTATTTTCACTTTGTCAACATAAAGAGGAAACAAGACCTACTTCGAAAAGTTTTGAGCCTCTTGATATATTATCTCTTTCTCTAGAACCATACTTAGCTTATACAGGGTCACCAAAATATAACTCTAGATCAGTTATTTGGTTCGGGAAGTAACCGCCTACATGTAAAATTTGTTTAAAATCTGTTTTTCCGTTATCCAGCTGTCGCACCCCTATGAACGAGAACCCTCAGAAGTTTAATCCTGTGCGAGCTAAGGATTACCCAGGTAGTACCTTTTAACAAGTGATTCCTTACAGGTTGGACGGGACATGTAGTGAAGTTTTGTACAAAATCTAAAAATGACTGTATCGGATGTGGCCAAGTAGTACCAATATAATATTCTGGCCCTAGCTTCAAGAGAAAACGGAACAGCTCAAGTAATGGTAATCAAGGAAATGTCTTCAGAATCAGAAGAACGCAATTCGAAAAGCCGATTTCAGAGCCAATATATGACTACTTATGACATTTCGGTCGAACATTAGCAGTTCAAATCATTTCTGGACTATGAACTTGCACAAGTCGGTGAGTGAGAGTGTCAATATGTTGAAGTCGATATTTTAGGTCTCAAGTTCTTTGTTTTATTAGATAATGGTGTTTATAAATCATTCATAAGTGGTTTCGGTTGAATTATGTGAGATGTTTTGGTTTTATGTTAAACCCGAAAAAAATAGTATAAAATGTTAGATTCTTTCGGGTTGGTAGATGTGGTGAGACTAATACACATATGCGGTGTTCCTGAATTACGACATATCTTGTTATGCCAGTTGTTCTTAGAATTGGTGAAATAATCGAATCAAATTGTAGACGACTATTCTTCTAATAACGATCTGAGTGAACTAGAAGTGTGGAATATAAATTAAAGATAACTCAGGATGAACTGATTGAACAGCGATATTATCCAGTGTCACATTGCATACAAGCATCAATAGATCAAAAGTTTGAAAAAATCCTCAATTTGGCTGTTATGGAAAATTCTAATGACAGATGGAGTTCACCGGTTTCGCTCATCCCGAAACCTAACAAGACGAGATTCTATGTTGACTTTCATAATTTGAATATATTTACTGAGCGTGTTGCTTTCCATTGGCGTATGTATTAGATATTCTCAGTAAGGTACTAAAAACTAAATATATTTCCTCACGGGATATATAATGTGCAAATTGGCAGATTATGTAAGAACTACATTCGGGGCCATATACCGTCTTCACCATTTCATCACGAGGTTTGTATCAGTTTGTGCGAATGCCTTTCGTGCTGCATAATGTTCTGGAAACTGTCCAGAGACTAGTCGATAACATTTTGGGCCCAACGTGGGCAACATTTTCGTGTTAACACCGACTTTCAGAAAACCATTGGAAATTTCACACCTGACTCTGAACTAGAATAATTGTTCATTTTGGGTTACATTGTGAACCAGTTTGGAATTGCTGTTGATACGGTAAAGATCGAGGCCTTCGTGGCCATCACGTAGTTTGTTGAAATAAAAAGAGATGTATTTGGGATGGTCATTATGAATCTGCCTTTCATAAAATTGAAGATGCATTGATCAGCGCTCCTATTTTAGCCTGCCCAAATTTCACTCACTTATTTCTTGTGCACATAGATGCTTCGAACTGAGGAATCGAAGTGGTATTAACCCAAAAATACGAATACTCTGAATATATCAAGAGAAATTACTCAAGTACTGATTGTGAATGCTTAGTCGTGTTGTTCTCAATCGACAAGGTGCGATGCAATTTCGAAAGTTCAAAATTTTATGTAATCACGAATTGTAACTTTTTAGTAATTTTGAGGATCATCTAGGTCGTTTGAACCGATGAGCATTACGTAGGCGAGAATTTGAATGCGGAACGTGATACTTCATCGAGAGTTTTTCCACATTCGGAAGAAATCCGAATGTGGGTCCCTGAAAATGACAAACCAATTTGCTAAGAACCCTCCCAAGTATCGCATATGGATAATTCAAGATGGGAAAATTCCATAATCAAGTCGTGAAAGATTTTTCAGATCTTCGAGAAAATACTGATTCATAGAAAGTTGTTGTTTCTTTGGGAAACCGTCAAAAACTAAAACAACAATAACATGATTAGTCCACTACATGACATTCAAGCATCTACAAAACAAAACCTTCCACCGACTTGCACAATTGTTCAATTGGCCGGCTATGAAAGTGAATTTATCAAAACATATTAGGCAATGCTGCTGTATCATAATTCATTGAGAAAAATATTTCTATGATTTTTGCTATGCTTGTGAGCTAGCTTCAGTTGAATTTCACTCATATATCGATTTACCTTTGCTAATAATTGATGACTTTTCAATTATTCTCGTAATCGTTGATGATTTCATAATAATTTTCCATATAAATGGGAAAATCCTTTCCCAATTTAGACTTATCCAACGGTTTAACTGAAATATTTAGTCGCCAATTTGGGTACTTCTGTATGATAGTGGGCTTCTGGACACAACTCACCTCTTTCATCATATTGGTAATGATTTTGATTGAATTATTATTTCATGAACCGGTTACCGTGTTGTTTTTGGAAGGAGATTTTTCAAAACTCCCTTTTTGTTTTATTGTTGTTAAGATTTTCATTCAGAAATTGAATTTTGTATTTATGTTTTTATAGAGTTTGATTTTCTCTTCGATATTACAATTATACCAAGATGAATATATCACATATGTTAATTCCCTTGCTGTTGAACAGTAATGTATAGCACTTCTTAATTTAATTTCGGTTTTGAAACTGATATTGAAGGGCTATTTTCTTGAATGTGCTTTTATCATCTTATTGATTGCGGTATTGTAACGAATTAAAGCACTAACTGTCTTAAACTAATTTATTTTTACAATATTTCACTAATTTATTCAC
>WOGN01009435.1:0-10824 GCA_015342105.1 Leptinotarsa texana | reverse complement strand
CATCGCCAGAACACTTCGTGACAGGACTATCGTCAAACTTAAACCAGTCCCTTTCGTCTTTGACCAAGGCGTAATAATTCGACGCCAGAACCACAGTGTATAATGACTACATGAATAGTATAATAGTGGTTTGCTAGGTTGAAATGTTCATCTGGTTGGTTGAGTCTTGTTTGAAAATCATCACTGTTATTATTAGATTGACTGGTGCCTCAGCTATACTTGTTTCCTTATAACAGTCACTTAGTTTGGCGCATGTTTGACAATACAGTCGATCATCACCTGTTAAAAATTTCATTTTCAGATGATTTAACAGTAAGCTTTGCTCGGACTGCTTATTAGTCATATTACGAAAAGCTAGATGAAGTTCCATAACGTGAATAATTATCGTATACTGGTCGGTTTTGAAAGCAAATGTATAGTGACTGAAGTAAGATTTTTAATTTGTTTCCGAAATTATATAAAGAGGAGTTCCTCTCTCCTTGGGAAGAGTGTTATAAAATTTTGGTGCTGAATACGAAGAAGAAAATTGGTATAGTGCACTTGGTACAGTCTTTGGAAATGACTAGCATATTTTCAGAAATCACCAATTATTTGCACAACTCAAGTTTCATTTTAGTGGACAAAAATCACGACTAGGATACAGCTGTTTCAGAATATTACAAGAGATAGCTGACGTGCTTGGTAAATCTTTGATCAATATCAAACTACAGATCTGGTTTTTTGATTTCACTTACAAAGGTAATCAAATTTTATGATGCGAAATAATAACATTTAGTGTGCTTATTACAAATATATTCCATTGAATGATATGCAAAGACATTAGTATAAACATAGAGAAGTAGAATATTTTGGGTTGAAATTTACTAAAAGAAAATAATGAAACATGAGGAACAAAGGAAACCTTCAATCATCCCATTCTGTATCATTTCTCAGGTCATTTTCGATAGGCAAAATTATCAAGTATACGACTAGTAAGTTAATAAAATATTTTTCTTGGTGGAGAATACTCCAATTTCATGCATTAACTCATCAGGGTGACCTTGAAAATTGGATATTTCTGAATTGGTTCTCGATTATAATTATCAAATCCAGATTGTGGAAGATGAGAATGCCTTAAAACTCTATGAAAATTTCGATGATGTCCACAATAGATTCTAATCGTGCGATTTAGAGGTTTTTAAACTATTCATTAATGGAATAAAATGTAGGGTCATATGAGTTTAATTCTCATTTGTGGCAATTTCATATATTTTAGTCATCTTCACAATGTTTCAAAACTAGTTTCATGCTGTAAAATTGACTTTTATGCAAGTGACGTATGTTGTTTTGTGCGAAGTACCAACAGAAATATTGTTCAGAGCCGCTATTCTACGTGTTTTTGCCAGAGATTTTCATAATTTGACCATCAAAATGTTATTGAATAGCGATACACTACAAATGTTTACAAGATTCGACGAAAGTATTATATTTGTGGTCATACAAAATAAAAATACGCAACATTTTACTCTCAGATTGATATTGTTATTTCTCTCTGCATCATTGAGTTGAATCATTATTCATGATTGTTTGCGATCATGCAATAAGGTTGTGATCACGATCAACAACAATACTCAACTTATGCCTGATACGCCATGGAAATTATATAGAAAAGCTAGTGAAATTGTTATACCTTCCGAACGTAGTGAAATTATCTCAAGTGACCACATCCCTTTCTTCAATTTTCTTTTCAAGTCAGACCAAATTTATTTTCAATATAATACAAAATTTATTGTATAACATAGTGAGTATATTACTATTATCTTCAATTAGTAACTTTCTCTAGGTATTGGAATATCTGTATCGTATTATATTATTCAGGCAGATAAGAGATCTATATGTATGTTATATATCACGGAGGTCAATAACAAACATATCACATGTATATTTTATGATAGCAATATGGCAATCACAAGACAATATCTCCCAGGGGTAACTCGATTTTCAGTAACGAAACATATATCCTTCTCCAATTAAGTACTTTCCATACATTCTGTATTCAATATACATCATGTGATTCAGATGAATACTTTTGAAGATATTACAGGTTCAAAATGCAGGGATATAGCGGTTGATGTAGTCTATGAAATGTTACCAGTATGGCAAGATGGAACATATGAAGGCAAGTTGTCGTGTTAAGAATCCAAAACTATCATGTGACAACCAAAATTTTTCTACCAGTCGACATGAAGTACCGAGTTGATCACAAAGTTCCAAAACTTGTAGTTTTTGCGTCAAGACGGGTCACATTGATTCATATTGTTCCACCAAAGCTGCAATTGGAAAACGGCCCATATTAATATCTGTACAGCGATCCAAGAGCCTGTAGGATCAAGGAAAGTTGTAGAAGAACATTATTTTACGCTTGAGAAAGCTATTGTTTAGCCAAACACGTTTCGTGGTTTTTGTAAAACCTTTTATAGTGAAAATAATGCAATAAACTGTAATAATGAGTTTGATTGATACTGGAGCTGAATTATCGCCCATTTCTGATACATTTTTACATTTTTTTATAGTAAAGTTATTCCATGTAACATAATCTCAAAGGGCTTTTTAGTAGTCATTGAGGTTACTAAAAAATTCACAGGTCATACAAACATTTTCGTATTGATTTCTGCATTGTAAATGAAAATAATTTCAAAGAAAAAGTTTTGAAGTGTTGTCAGATCAAACATACTAAAGTTCTTGTGTGCGTTAAATGTGGAAATGTATTTCATACATCTTGTGAAGTTAGACACAAATTGAAATGCATCAAGCTATGTGACACCAGAATAAAGTGTTGTGAACACTACCAATCGTGTAAATGAGTTAGAATCAATAGAAAGCAATATAACAATTGAAACTCCGATTCTAGAGAATCAACTTATGCATAAATTAGTAAAAGAAAAAGATGATGAATATAAGTTACTACTAGAATACAATCAGTTGCTGAAATAAAACATCACGTACTTGGAAGAAAAACTAAAAACAACAAAAGAGTCGACTGATAAACCACAGTTAAAGAAATCCCAAAATCAAGATACTACAAAAATACAAGTCCAAAATACACCTGTAATACAATTAAACAATGACCCAGAGGAAATGCCTATTGAAACTTCACAAATAGTCGAGGACAAATAGTCAAAACGTTTGATCAATTCGAAATAGACTTGATGAGATTGAGTTTTCTAGAATGTTATCACCATAAAACTTTATTTGACATTTTGTGTTTTTGTGAAACCTGGCTAAATGAAATTGAAACTGAGTTTCTTAAAATTTCTGGTTTTGAAATTGGTTCTTATTACTGCAGAAATGCTCATATCCATGGTGGCACTGAAATTTTGGTAAGAAAAAGCCTTAACGTTTCAAACAGAGTTGTAGATCTAACAAACTTATCGCGCGATCTCACCTGTGAAATCTCGGCAATTGAAATTATTGATAAAAATATCGTTATTATTTCTATTCATCGATCTTCAAATGAGGTATTTTCAGAGTTTCTTGAGGTGTTCAGCAATCTATTATTGAAATGTTAAAAGTACGATGTTATCATAAATGGTGATTTCAACATGAAATTTAATAGAAAAGATGATATTCCTCATGAATTTATAGATCTCCTACTGATAAATAACCTTAATATCATTGTCACAGAAAATACAAGACTAAACAATTGTCTAGATAACATCTTATCAAATTTCCCTATAGGTTATAAAACATCAGTAATTGAGACACATCTCTCTGACCACAAAGCTATTATTTTTAGTTGTAAATTATCAAATCAAAACAGTATAAAGGAACGAAATATCAGCCGTTCACTTACAGTAGTAGGACTAAATAAATTTTTCAATATACTTGATCACACAGACTGGAGTTTTCTTGATAACAATATGTTATGCTGTGAAATTAACTTTTATGCAAGTGACGCATGTTGTTTTGTGCGAAGTACCAACAGAAATATTGACTTAATAATAATAATGACTTGAATCATTATGAAAAATTAAAATTGAACTATCGTAGGACACTGAAACAATCGAAATTAAGTCATAATAATAGTCTTATTGAAAATTCAGATAATATCTCGAAAAGCTGATAAACGCAAACTCTAATAGATCAAATCAAATATTAACGTGACAAATAATCAGATAACAGCATATACTTTCAAAGATTACTTCATAAATGTTCCCAAATATATCAGGTCAAATTTGCCATTTAGTCAAAAAATTTCTTTCTCACATACATGAAGATGTCACTAATAATGTGACAAAGTTAATAATAATAAGTATATACAAATGAAATCAGAGATGCCATAAATATTATGAAGAGCAATAAAAGTAAGGATTTTTATGAACTAAATGTGAATCTCTTGAAATCAGTAAAAAATCAAATAATATCTCCTTTATGTAAATTGCTAAATAAAAATATACATTTAGGTATTTATCCAAATTGCCTAAAATTTCAAAAGTTGTGCCTGTGTTTGAAGAAGGTGATCTAAATGATATGGCCAATTTTACAGACCAATTTCCTCACCCCCTATATTATCAAAAATTTATGAGAAAATACTGAAGTCAAAAATTATTAATCATCTAGAGCAAAAAAAAATTTTCACAAAATCCCAGTTTGGCTTTCGAAATAATAAATCTACAACTCTCGCAATAAGTAAACTTGTAGATACAGTAAATTATGGTTTTGATAACAAGACATTTGTTGAATGCCTGTTATGTGATATGTCAAAGGTATTTGATTGCGTCTCTCATGATATCCTCTTATCAAAGCTACGTCTATATGAAATTGATGATAAACTATTAGGGCTTATAACTTTAAACCTATCTGACAGAAAATAAATTACTTACTTCAATAAACAATGTTTCAAATTTATCATCGGTAGAATCTGGGGTTCCTCAGGGCAAAAAACTGAAATCACAAAGAAATAACATACAAGCAACAACCAAAAAAATAAAAAATTGAAATATTGATAGAAGCTGAAAATTAAAATCTCGGAGGAATACGTCCAGTTATCACCTGAAGATGATTGTGGATACTAACAATCGAAGAAACATCGTGACGTAATTTGGTTTGCAATCTTTCAATTTTTCATTTTTTGTTAATAATATTTTTGAATTATCAGCTTTTATTGTTATTTCAATTTTAAATTTTTTGGTTGTTGCTTGTATATTATTTCTTCGTGATTTTAGTTTTCTGTTTAATGAAATTATTATTTTCGGTTGATATTTTTTTTCAGGGGTTACAAATCAATTCATATTATATTAGACAATGGAAATCCGAACGGTTTTAAAAAAAATCTGTTTTTGCGTTAATCAGCTATCGCCCCCATACGAACGGCAACTCTCAGAAGTGGAGAAACTTGTACGAGTTAAGGACTAACGAGGTCTTACCTTTCAACGTGTGATTTCTAACACGGTTGCAGAATCATCCTAGCTTCAATCAGATAAATTCTATCGAAAAAATATCTGGTTGAGGTAGGAATCGAACCCACGGTCTTCTGATCGTGAGTCAGGCGCACTATCACTGCGGCCAATTCCATAACTGATGAAAGGAACTGAATATAATTATTACGAATATTATTTGTCTATAATTTCTTTGTGATTTCAGTTTTTTATTTACTAAAACTGTTATTTTTGGTTGATATTTTATTTTTTTTTCAGAGATTTCAAATCAATTTATATGAGACAGTGAAAGTCCGAACTGATGAAAGAAACTGAATATACTTATTACAAAAATGTATCACATTTTCTGTGAGGGAAAATAGTAATGAACTTAATGTAAATTCCTGTAGGACACCACTGAATAGCTGAAGAGAATGTGACATCTTCTCGTTTACTTTGACAGTCTGAATTCCATCAGAAAGATAATTTTGAAAAAAGGTACTGCTTCACATGTCAAATTGATTTGCTTCAGTTTAGTTATTTACGAAACGTGTCTACAAGTTCACAATGCTTTCTTTCCTTAACGGATCAACTTCCATTCTTTTGCCTACACAATAGCTCGATATCTTACATGGTTTTTGTAACTCTTGTGAACATTTCTGCCATTCTCTATTCTCAATCACACTATGCAATTTCGAATCTGTTGATATTTTTCACTGATTACCTCCTGTTTGAAATCGTTTTATGAAGAGTGTAGAAAAAACATTAAATTCACTTATGAACCAAAACATAGTTGAAGCAGAATACACGCATTCATCCATTAATTCCAACAGAAAACTTATTTCAAAGAGCCTGAATTGCAGCCGGACCATACACAATCGCAACAAATAAATGTTCCTTTAAAAATTCCGAATGCGTCTTAAGCAAGGCTGAAATGTTTCCCAATAGTTCTCAAATGCTTTGACCGGGAGCGAAACAGTAAAACTCAGCTCCAACCCTCACAATAACTTGTACACATCTGTCAAAAACACGAATTCATTCTTTCATTTTCTTTGGCAAAATGTGTCTTTACACTCTGGGTCCTTTCTCACGAATAAATAATAGAAATGTTCTGATTCATCGATAAAATGTTTCTGAAAAACATCCGAAGGTCGTAACGTCTGATTGAAAGTGGAGAATTGAGTTGAACAATCAGAATGAATTGATAACGATAGAATTCGTAAATCATTTCAACCGCGGTTTCAGTTCAACTGGTTCACTATTTTAGAGAAAACTGTACTCGCACCTATGCAAGAAAAAAGTAAAATCATGTTTCTAGTATCACTCTATGAGAGAATTATATCATAATATTCTTCAAATTCCTTCATAACCATAGTATTCTCCTTTTTTCGATACAAAAATCATAGAAGGAAAAGAAAGTATAGTAAACTTTGAACACCTGCTAGGAATCGCACGTTGAAAGGTGAGCCCTTGTTAACTTCCAGCTCGCACAAATTTCAAATATTGAGGTTTGCCGTTTGCAAAACGACGACAACTGACTAACTGAAATACCGATTTTTCAACATTTTACTCTGAAAACGTATTCAAAATGCTAGAAAGTGTAAAGAGAAATGATTCATCTGTCAAAAATCATAAGCAGTGAAACTTTCGATAATATTCATCATCGAACCTTATATTAATAGATCTCAAGCTCAAGAGAAGGTACTATTTGCTTATTCACGGGGTACTCATGAAATTTAGGTAATTGAAAATATTCGGAAGAATTTCACGTAAGTTGAGTCGAATAATTTCCAAAATCCGCAGAGAAAATTGATTGTTTTCAACAATTCTTAAATATATTAGGAGAGTTGTTATATATATGAAGTACTAAATCCAAATTTCACGTCATTCAAGAGATGATGAAAATTCAGGAGCATCTATCTATCTATCTATTTGTCATGTCAAAATACATCAATACTTATTTTATAGTGATGTTAACATAGAAAAGATATTCTTCCCAAAAATTCTCATCAGGTGACTCAATATCTACTTTCTAGGAAACTGGTAAAATATGTTTAAATGAGGTCAACATTTTTTGTAGGTAATTTAGGATTGTCTCCTATGGCTTGATGTAACTAATGACTTCCAAAAACTCTGAAATCAGAATGAATCTTTATTCAAAAAAAAAAACATATAAAAAAGCGTGGGATTATTCAAATAATATTTTTATTATTGCTTCAATCTGGAAAACAGCTCTTAACCAAGTATTTATAACAATGATATTCAGCTCCCCACGCTTTGTTTAAATCAAAATATTTTTTTTTTGTAAATAGAGTTATTCTGATTTCAGTGTTATTAAAAGTCGCTAGTTTCATCAAGCCATAGGGCACATTTTTGATGTTGAACACGATTTCAAATTAGTTTATATGTTTTTATTTTTAAGTTTGTGTTGCTGTCAACACGTGTTTTCATTAGTTTTTTGAAAAATCATTTATTTTCCACTTTTCTGTTTGACTTTCTATTTCAAGCCCATTCGTTTTGATTTTTCAAACTATAATGTATAATGTTTCATCTGTCAGTCTTCGAACGAAATCATACTTTTTTTAGGAAACCGGGAAAATATGTTTAAATGGGGACAAAATTTCTTTCAAATACGTTGTTGGAAACTTTTATTATGATTTCATATCAATTGTTTCAGAAATAGAAATAAAATAAATAATAGTTGAAAATGGAGAAGCACAATTTGTAGTACATCACGTGACAATTCATTCAAAGTTATTTTGATGTGTGCCATATTAAGGTGAAAATCGCGAATGAAATCAGTTATGATTCTTTAGATCCTACCCACGTTTACTTGGATAACTATGGTAATTCTAGAGTATTGGAGTAATTGAAGTCTGCTTCTTCATCAACTGTCAGTGGTAGATTTTATGTTTATCATGGTTGTAACGTGTAACGGAGAATAAGGGTTCGATTTCGGAGGTCTAGTCTGAGAAACGGCTACCATATCCAAGGCATCAATTCAGAAAATTGCTAAAAAAAAGAATATTTGTTTCAGGTTATGGATGGAATTTGAACTCACGTCTGGTAAGGCCGTTGCCGATTGCGACTTGCGCAGTAACCCACTGGGCCAATCGGAATTATACAATCCAGGCAAACCTGATCAATATGATGAGATAAACTTATGAAATTATTGTATTGTCACCGATTTTTGATAAGTGTACAGAGTTTAAAATGAATCTGTGCGTTTAAATTTAGTCAAAATCGAGTCCAAAGGAGTCGGTTAGAACAATCACGCAAGTGGAGCTAATGAAAGAGTGTTAAGAAATGATGACAGGTTATAATTTCCCTATGCCCATCAGGCCTAGGGAAGCTAGGAGTCAATATCTCAAAACATATTTTTTCCCATTAGAAATGATAGTTATTGGTTGTATGCGTTTATTTCTTCTTGATTTCCAAGTGAATCTTCATGGGCACTACTAGTCTTGGCCTTGATCGATTTCCTTTCTAGAATGGAATCCTGCCGTGACATATTTTTCTTGCTGTCTGCATGTGAGTACTTATAAGTCGAGTTTTTGTCATTAATGACATTACTCTGCTCCAAATGTAAGCCACAACAAGAACTGTTCTCTTGTTCCCCTCCACTACTGACAGAAATCGCTTTATTTTCCTGTGTTTTCACTAATCTCTTTTTTCGATTTTTTTACATGTCTCAATAGGCTGATTTGGTGAAGGCGTAGAAGGACCAATTATTGTTATGTTTTACCTGAAATAACTAGGTTGAATCCGGTCTTGAAGAACCAAATATTGTTATGTTTCACCTAAAATATCTAGGTTAAATCCGGTCTCGAATAACCAATGAATGTATGTTCTGCCTGAAATATGTAGGTTAAATCCGGTCTCGAAGAATGAAATATTGAAGTTCAATGTCAGTGACAAAACCTTTTTTTATTCTTCTTATTTTAGTTACAACTACTGAACATCAAACTAAATATTTCTATATACCGGGTTAAACAGAGAGTAAACGAATAAATCTGAATATAAATACTGAACACATACTGACTACTATGATCACAACACAACAAGTAACCATTTACTGAGAACGCGAAAGAACAAACGGTAGAAATGGGCTTTTCTTTAAATTTGTGCCTGTAAGTTACTTCTTTGCATAATCTACATCTCTGTATAGGGTTATTTTTTCGAAATTGATTCCTCTTTTCTTTCTTTGGAAGATTCCTACATTTTTCCAAACCTTCTTTTCTCAAAAATAGATCTCCTACAATATGCCCCTTTCAATTCAAACAAGATTTCCATAGCTGGGATTTAATCAAATGAGGGAATGGATGTCATTACGTACCGTCATCGATGACATGAGTAGATAAAAGCATTTGTGACAAAGTCGTAATTTTTTGAATGAATTGAGTGCCTTATCTTATAGTGCTGAAAAAACGATGAGGCAAGTGTCTTATGCCAAAACATCGGATGTCCATCAGTGAGGATGACAATGTTTCATGTAAATAAAATTTTACCTTTTTTATTTGTTATCCTGGGAGTGGTATCTGATCCAATTCCATAAGGAATATTTGGAATACAAACTGAATAGAGTAAGTGTTTTTTTTTAAATTCAGTCTTCATGAAAGCGCATTTGTTTTATTGTATTTTTTTGTGTTATTCAATATTTATAGGAAAGTAGCTGTTTTGAAAGGGTTCTTCTTACAGTTCGTGTCTGAAAACAACTTATTTGCATTTTATTTATATGAAATAATTGTATTTCTTGTTAATTCAATCATCATTTATTGAAATATTCAGTAGATTCATAACTTTTCTAGCCTCACCAAGCTGTATGCAGCCTTTATTCTGTAAGAAGACTGATATTATTCACACTTCAGTTCTCTACGAATCATTGTGGTAACTTCCCATTTAGAACGTATACAATAACTCAGAATTCCATTGTGCTGATGTTGATTCAGATATGTTTGTATTGAGTGAATATGCTTCAAAATAGAGGTAACTAAAAGAAACATATATGTTGTCAGTGAATTATCCAGCCTAGGGAAAACCAAATACAGATATTCGTTATGTATTGTTTTGTTATGCTACCTTCAGTCTAATCAACAAGTTCAAAAACATGAAAAATAGGGAAAAAGCTTCTGAAAATATGAGCGGTAGCTCATTCGTTTCGGAATCACCTCTAGAAAAATGTTTATGAAGGATTTTGGTGCAGGTAAAAATTTGCAATTGTTTATTAAATGGTATTCAGTTTTTCCTTAATAACTCAAAATATATTATTATTTGAGTGAGCAATTTTCAAAAAAGCTTGTTAAAGAGGAGGAAACTTTCGATAAAAGTTGTAACTCCCGAAACTCTATCTCCATTATTTATAATTTTAATTTGACGCTGAAAATAGGATTTTGCGCGGCTGTTATGACATGCATGCATGATATATATA
>WOGN01009433.1:0-10825 GCA_015342105.1 Leptinotarsa texana | reverse complement strand
AATTGTGAGATGTATAAAAGAAAGAATTTTTATCATTGGAGTAGAGATAATTCATTTCTATTTCCATCTCCACAATACGTAAAGACGATTTAGTATTAATGTTTGGTGTCGTCTATCCAGAGGCAAAATTATCGGTACATTTTTCTACCATGGTTCTTTGAACGAACTCCGTTTTATTAATTTATTAACAAGAGTGTTGGAAGATATTTTCGATGATTCAGATCCGGATGCTCGTAAGATGATATATTTTCAGCAAGACGGAGCACCAGCACATAATTTGAATGGCGTAAAAATGATGTTGCGAAACTGTTTTGGAAACAGATGGATTGTTACAGACGGTCCTGTCAAGTGACCTCTTCGTTTATCAGACATGATTTTGATTTTTGTGGATTCCTGAAAAGTGGGGTGTACAAAATGAAACATAATAATGTAAATGAACTGAAAAATTATATTGAAACTTCAGTTAATAGAATTCCTTCACACACCCTTACCAGTCAGTATACAGTAGCTGCGTTCAATAGTATGCTTTACAGACTATTGAATATTCCACGGTCTTCAGAGAGGGCTAAGATTGGTTAACCAAATCGCGACCAACAACGGTTATAAGGTAGATACTATTGACTCCATTCTTTCCAGAAAACTAATAAAGCAAGTCATGGAGCTGGTCTACCCAAATTCAGGATGCAATAACGTGTCAGTTATAGGACATTGTCATATTTGGGTGAACCAGCCAATGATATTGCCCGTTTTTTGAAGAAAAAAATGCGTAGACGTAGCTCACAGAACGAATAATAGTCTAAGTAAATTTATTAACAACAATAATAACAAAACTTTGGTATCAGATAGATCAGGAGTATATAAGCTAACTTGTCCAAAACTGTATATTGGTCAAACAGGAAAAACATTAACGCAAAGGATTGAAGAACATAGAAGTAGTTTGTTAAATAAAAAGACTTATTACACATATAAAAACCACCATTCAGCAGAAGGACATGATTTCGATCTTGAATACGTGTTACATTTAGAAGAGAAAAGTTTGAAACTCAATCTTTTAGAATGTTTAGAAATCAGTAGATTCATGAATTCGGCAATTTACTGAATGACTGAATAGAATTAAATAACTACCAGTTACTGAATATCTTTTTCAAATGTGGAAATTGGTACATGAGCACAGGTAATTTAGTTCATTATAAACTCAGGTACACATAAAACATTACATGGTCAGGAATAAAAACTCAGGTACTTGAAATGTAGCTACTTCTAATTGTAAAATTAGGTATAATTACAAAGCACTGAATGTATAGAATATTGTTAGTGAAGACACGCCCGAAGAAGCCATTATATGACGAAACACTTGTTGCGTTTTTTGTGAAACTGTTCAGTGAAAATCTCAAAATAACGTGTTACTTGAATGGGTTATAGATTTTCACCAAGTATTGGCCAATTCCATCATATAGAATTATTATTATTATTTGCATGAGCAATGGGGAATGTTCGTCCTGACGAAAATCAAGTAGTTTTCATAAAAGAGCTCTGAAACAACGCATTTCAACCTTTTTCTTTAAAAAATGAAATAATGCATTCAACATTTAAAGGGATACGTTTCAGAGGCGTGCTATTCTGTTTACTCATGTTCCGAGTTCCGAGATATTCTGTGACAAATGACATTTTGAGCACCTAACCTATCTTCCTCTATATAAATAAATAACAAAACTACTGTTGTGTATGTGTCTTGTGGAGGTGGTATTGAACTATAATTTATATTTGCCTTAATTGTTGATTTATAAAGATAATTTTCCTTTTTTATAGTGTAATTTATCTAGGTACGTATAAATAATTTCAACTTGATATAGGCGCTGTTCCTTTTAAAAATTAAAACCCCACATTTGAAACATCAATTTGAATACTTTTCGAAGTGAATATGAAAAACTCACGAATTGAACACAACTCTATTTTGTTCAAACTTGCATTTGATGTAACAACCCAAATTGAGGAACGTTCCCCGTTGTGGTGTGATCTTTGACGCATGTTTGTGAAGCAGTTTAACTTTGGCCAATGTAGTTTCTAACATTTCTGATATAACATTCCACGATAACTGGGCTCCGTATTTCAGCCTACAGAAAACCATTCTAAATGTGAAGCAACTTTTCAGAGAGTTATTTCCAGAATGTTAGGATTAAAAAAAAAACTAAATCACCCAAAAGACTTACTAGTATTCGCGAGCTGAATTTTTATCGATAGTGACTGGGTCAGCGTAGGGGTTTTGTAAATGTTACAATAAATTCTAGGTTCAACTTGTTACTGTTTGTTACTAAACTTATATCCAAAAACTAAATTGCAAGTAATGTGATCTCAGGTTTAGTTTGATAACTGGATTTTGAACCCTCGACATACTACAGTTGTTATGAATGTTTCAGTTTCCCGAAACCAGGCCCTGTTTTGCGTCTGAACAGTGAAGAGTTGGAAACTCTAAACCCTAACCGCTCCAAATACTCCGACGACTCCTTCACAGCCATTAACCTCACCTACGCCAATGACCCCGATATCACTGCCGTCTAATCACCTTCACCTTAATTTTATGCTTTTCCTCACACAAGTGCACTCAATATTTGTTTTATCGTATCTTTTGTCACACAACTTGTTTGTTTTTATTTTTTTGACGACACCGCCGTTTTTCTTTTTGAATCCGTAGTACGTCTGGTAGTCCTCCTACTTCCTCACCAGATGGCGAAATGACCAGGGCCAAAGTCCTGTACGATTACTTGGCAAAGGATGAAGGGGAACTTAGCTTGAAGGCGGGCTTGGTAAGTCTCAACAACTATTTTGCGTTATACCAGATATTTTAACTATAAATCACTTCCCTGACATATGTTCTGATGCCTAAAACTTTTCAAATAAGATGTCAAGTTGTTGTCAAACAGCTAAGGTTTTACGAGAAAGTGGACTGTATTTTTTGTTGGTTGAAGATGACTTGGTCAGATTGTTTTTTGTACTGTTGAGCTTTGCGGGCAGATCCCTTTTTTAAATCCTAATTAAAATAATGAAAGAGTTCATATCCTTGCTACGCCAACTTTGTGAATTGAATGGACACTTTAAGAAGTGTTGAGAGCAGTGTTTGTATCTTAGAGGTGTTCCTGTTCCATATTTAATTCGTTTATTCAGTTCACATGGAAGCAGGAAAAATACATTTAGTTTTTCATGGTTTAATAGCTGCCTGTACATAACTATTTCTTCCACAGATCATTTACGTAAAGGAAATATCGAACCCTGATTACTTCATAGGAAAAATCGGTACTCGACAGGGCCTCGTACCAAAAACCTTTCTAGAGGTGCTCACCTAATCTGTTATACTCTAGTCTCCTTTGATATAATCTTAAGAAAAAACCTTCGCTATGGGTGTCATTTCGATTCTCGATGTTTCTATCTCCAAGGAAAATGTGATTTTGTGTGTATATTTGTGATGTTTTGTGATTAATAATGAAAGAACATTTCTTATGTAGGAAGTTATATTTGCTTTTTTTTCACTGCAAAAATACTGAAAAAACGTCAAGAATTGTAATTTTTTTCTAAGAGCTACATTTTTTATTGAAGTTAAAAGAAATCTGGTGTCTGATAAATATTCTTTCTCATGTTCTCTTCTTGTAATTTCATCCTCATACTTGTATACAACGCCTAGCCCTAGAGTGTTGGGACCAATATGAGAGTAAATTAATTGTCTTAATCTGTCAACCCATTTAAAAGTCAACACCATAAAAAAAGAAGAAGAAGAAGAAAATTGAAATGTATGCTGCTGTAAAAATAGCAAACTTCCAGTTCACCATATACTTGTTGGTCTCTTCACTCTAATTTGTCAAAAAATATATTTGATCAGCTAAGATAACTTCGATTGCCAGTGTTATAAATTTGAGTCATGGGAATCTTTTACCAATAGGATTTGACGTTTGAGGGCGTATGTCGATAGTTTAACATGGTCTCATGGGGAAAAGATTTCCATGACTCCAAAATCCATTGTAGATACATCATATGCCGTGTTAACAGATATTAGTTTATTAAAATAATAAAGTACATTCCAATTGTGAGCTGAGAAAAAGACAATATGACTAAGTCTTACAAGAGGTTATTTAATAAATCATTTTTCATTAGATTTTCATATAAAAACAAAGTAGAGGGTCAAAGCCTTATAACTCTTTGAATACTAGTATTTTCATATTTATTGGTAGTTTTGTATTGATACTCTGATTTATCTGTAGTTTTTAATAGTTTCTAATGATTTTTATTGAAACCAAATAGTGATTAGTTTTTTATTATATTGGTAAGATTATTTTTAACTCAAAGGTATCATGACAATATTATTCATATAAATAATTGTGTTCAGAAACCCTGAAGAGTATTCCCAGTTTTTTTCTAATCAAATAATACATTGGTCTGTTACTCTGTTAATTATTATTTAAAATAAAATTCAGTTGTGTAACTAAATATACAGGACTACAAAGGTACAGAATAATATTTTGTTTCAATATATTGATTGACGAAATACTCTATATCATGGTTAATATAACGAACAATTGTCAGTGTTCATGATACGCTATTTTTTTTATTAAAAGTCATTTTGTACTTTTGGCCGATCCCCTGTACGCTATTTTAGAATGCAATAATTAGTCAATTTGTTATAGACATCGTGCAATTAAACATTATATCAACAAAGCTTGTAATTCTATTGAGTACAACTTGTCGAAACGTAGTATGGTCTACAAAGAAACCAGTAAATTTATGTGATGATAGCGAATAGAAAAATAATAGTGAGGAAGTAGAAAAATGTAGGCGAAAGTAGACCGTATATCGCTTTCTAAGCTGTACACAAATCTTCAAACTGTTATCGTTAATCAATAATTATGAATAAATCAATTCAACTTATTCAGCATTCATTATTCAAAGTTCCCAAAAAATTCAATGAATAAAACCAATGAAAATTCCACAACAACATTTCAAAAACGTAGTTTGCACCAACAGATACTAATCAATAATATAAAAATAATCTTTCGAGGTCGGAGTCGCTGAATCAGAGCATCGATTATTCTGCTGTTCAATTTAAACGGTCATTGTTTGGCTCTCGATGATAAATTCCAATTATCATTGGAGGTGATATCCATAAAATAAATTTACAAGAAGGCAATTGGTATGAGTAAGTTAAATCAATGAGATAAATAGAGACGTAGGTAATCAATAAATGAATTCATCAAGATCCAACACGTATGTAGGCACAAGCACTTCACATCCAATGAACAATGGATACAGACCGATAACTGACAAATTGCTCGCGAATCAAAGCCAAAAAAATCGAGAAGAAGAATCAATAGGATAGCGCGCTGAGATTGAACAGCTAATCATCATTTTTCATTGAATTCCTTTCATGGTCATGTATTTTTCAGCGTACGTGACCTACCATAACCTTTGTAGTAAGTAATCTGTTTTAAATTCTAGAAATTTCCAATCAACTTCATAACACACCATTTCTATTACTTGAAATATTTCTTGAGGTGAATTGTCGATGTTCTTAGTATCTGGTGTGAGCTATATTAAGTAGTCTCATTTGAACGGCATTTTCATATTATTGATGTTTTGGTAATGAATGGTAATTTTGCTTCTAATGAAATATAAAATAATCGGAGGCATGTAAATCTTGAAGTAACCATGCGCAGAAATTGCTGTCTACAGACAAAGTAAATTACATGTTATTTAATGAAACTGATGACGTATGATGCGTATTCGTGTGTGATTCAATTACATTAATTCTGACGTTAAAACAAGGACGTAACATGAAACTTATTCAAGATTATTCAAACCCACTGATATTGTTTTTGAAACGGAATTTGTCATGATTCTGTCATTTTGTGTTTTGTGTTATGACTGTTTTGTTTTAAGAGGGAGTGGAGAACAGTGAACATTTATAATATTGTTTCTGGAACTGCACCAAGATGCATAGAAACCCCGGTGATTTTAGCGATTCGCTATTGTTTTGTCAATAAGTTTCGATGCGAGAAATGAGGTTATCCCAACTTTGTTCACATGTTGGTGCAAGAATCGGAACCTGCCGTACTCAGCACCTCGGTGAGTGAAATTATGAAATTGTTCGCATCTATTATTACTTTTTAAAGAGTGCTGATTGGGCATATGTTATTTCACGTTCCTTTTGAGCACTTTGTACATCACTATAGGTTTGTTTTGGTTCTGTATTTCGAACTGTTATTAAACCGTCCCGAATCGACGCCGAATCAATGTGCAGAACATTACAGTCACAGAACAGTTCTGGAACGGTCCCAACAAGTAAAAAACCAAAACATATTAAAAAATTATTCTGACAAGTGTATAAACAAAGATTGGAGGTTAGTTACCTCTACTCTGGTATAACGATAATTGGACTTTTGAGTTAAGTTTAAAGACAAGAGTGAAAAAGTTGAGCAAATATATAATTAAAGTGTAATGATGTTTTTGAAAAAATGATAGTAACAGGAATTAACTAAGACGTTATCTCCGGTTTTCCAAAATTAAATTGAAAATATATTGTCCTCTATTTGTGATCTCATACTAATGAGTTTGACAAAAACATGTCAAGAATAAATTTTTGGAATTGTAATAATGAATATTATTATTGCTACATACATTTCGCATCTTTCTGTTATAGCATAAGAATAATGTTGATATATAATTTTGTCTTATTTGCAGGTCGCAATGAACTCTCTGAGTTTCTTTGTTTTACCGGAGACAGTATTGTAGATAAAATGCCAAATGAAACACCAACTAAAATCCACAACGCAAATGAAAAATTTTATTAGTGCACAAGAGCAAATTCGAAGTTCTGAACTGTCCATACTCAAATATACAAACTAATAATTACCGATCTGGAATAGTTCCGAAACGGTTCAGAGAAAACCAAAACACTTAGTGAACGATACTTGAACGATTCTATCTGAACCAAAACACATTTTAATAACTGCGCATTATCGAACTGTACAGAATTGTGAACCAAAACAAACCTTATTTGACACGCACAAGAATATGGGTTGAATAATATTTACATTTCCATTCGACAGTTTTGACGCGTTCGAATGATTCTATTCTGGCGAGTCGCATTATCGATGACGTCACGACGAATCATAATCGAATATATAGTTGAATACAAAATAACAACAGAAAACACCTTTCATTTCATTTACATATTTGAAAGATGACGTTAAGCAGTGCGGCAAAGTTTATGAAGATGAAGATGTATTGTAAAAACATGATAAAATACACTCTGAAATTGGGAGGTGAGTTTTAATAAGTTTCAATGAGTATAAAAGTGCATGGAATGTCTTTTTTCAACACTATTGAACTGTTTATTTTTACTCTTCACTAGTATTGCTTGTCACTCAATGAATTCGCCAGTTTGATCAACACTAACTCATTCTTCAAGTATTTTGTCTATTTCGAATTCAATCAACGTTTTACAAAAACTAGTTGGTGAATCCTTTTCATGACATTTTGCCGTGGAATCAACGGTGGACACTTTGTTTTCGTCTGCTTCATCGAACACTAATATAATTATATCTGCAAGTGTTTTCCTTACAATTTCCCTAACATCAACTCTAGAATCCTTTTCAACACTTTCATTCGTTGAGTATTGTTTTCTTCTGCTTTGTTTCGATAATGAGTCTTCATTTATTGAACTTTCGTCGTTACTACTGACGTCGGCAAAAGCAGATGCTTCATCGGCGTTAGATTTTCTCTTAGGATGTTTGTGGATAATTTCAATAGATGATTCACTTTCTGTAAGTTCCTCAACGGGAGAAAGTTTCTGAAAAAATAAACAAATGAAGTTGACGGAAACGCTTAGACGTCTGCTCCGCGATCCAAAAAACAGTTTGTTCTGTACTGCGATGTTTGGAACCTTTAGTGTAGTAATGGATAATGATGGAGTTTACTCCATTAGAGATTAATCTTCCTCTCGATGATTGGTGATTGAAACATGTATCGAGGTTATAAAAAATAACGGTTTGGTGTTGGGGGACTAAACTTCATTATTATTCAGTTTGTTCTGTGTACTCAGTAGTTTGGAATAACGCCTGAGGAAGGTATTGTATAGTAAAACGGGTGTTGCGGTTTCGTAAAAATATTATCGTCTGCCTTTCAACCACAGAACACGAAATTATTAGAGGAGACGATGAAAAGTTAGAGCGTTTGTGAAAAATTGACAACTACGCTAAATAATTTATGCTGTATTAATTACATTTATAATTCAGTTTCTGTGTATTTTTTATTCGGACACAGCATAGGTAACAATCAGCAATGCCACTTCGCTTGACGGGAGAAGTTTGCGCATATCCGTCGCGTTGATGAGTCCGTCATTTTGGGAAGTGACAGACTGTCATTAGTCTCATTCTGCTTTTGGCTTTGTTCTTGTTAGGACGTACCCGTTACCTGTGTTCTGTGCGTATCGTGAATTTTAACATAATGGAAAAACTAATAGGTGGTGGACACGTTTGTGCTGTAATTAGTTGTAAAAATAACAGTTCAAAATAAGTTTTTTCATGTTTCCGAAAGACCACTTGATAAAAAAATTACTGAAAATTCATAGTTGTGACATTTGTGTGAGCTATTCCAAAACAAATTGTGAATTAAATAATGCATCTCTGTACTATTAATTCAGAGCATTTCAAAATGGAACTCTTGACACATTCGGTAACTTAAGGATTCCCAAAAATGAATCTGTTTATTTTATTTCCTCCTTGGAAGTAAACTTCCAAAGCAATTTTGAGAATTTTGAGAACAAATGTCATTGCAGGATTTTTATCATTGTTTGAACAATTCAATTATAACCATCCATGTGAAAATATCTCAATATCTCACCTTTTGAAGTTATATAGTAGAGTAAGATTATTTTATACATTGAAATATATAAATAGGAATTTAAAATCTCAGAAAAATATTCCCAAAAAAAGAAGGAAGAATAAAATAATAATTTGGAGACACGAATAAATTTTTTGAAGTGAACAATTTGTATTTCTAGTATTTTTCATATATAATAATCACCAGCTACCCTGGAAACCTAGAAGGATCTTAAGTGGGTCAACTACATGATATTGACATTTCAGGAGGGTAAAAAACGTTCTGTGAACGTATTACTAAAAAATAATAAAAAGATTGGAGTAACAAAAGTGAGTTGATTTTTGGATAGAACTTACCTATGCATATATAAAAAAATACATTTATGTTGAAAAAGAGTTCATTCTAATGCAATAAAGAACAAGCAATTCAACTGAAAGGTTAATTAGTAATATACAAAATCACATTTATTTTAAGAGAGGTAGATCATGAAGTTTATACCAAAAAGTGGACTGCTGGATAATTTCTCCTCATTTTTCAGTTGACTGAACCATTATATTCCAACTGGTGATTTTAGAAATGATTCGGCTGTTTTAATATTTTTTGAAAAATCAGGTATTCAGATAAAATATCTGCACAAGAATTACTATATCAATTGAATTTGGGTTCATTCCGTAAGGTATATCAAAATGATATGAGCATTTTGGATATAAAAAATTTTGAGTGCGAAACTGTCCAAAACCATTTCGCGAGTCCTGCCCTCTTATCGTCACTTCCGAAAATGGCGCCTATATACTTTTCCACATCAAAGGCGGCATGGCCATGTGCCCATGCTGATTGTTACCTATGCTGTGTCATGTTTATAATAAATTAGAAATTATGGATGACACTGTCACAGACTATCAGCTATCTATCTTCTCATAATTTATTTGTCTTTGCTTCAGTGTCGCCAACAGCCAACCTTATTCCGTTGTGCTTGTATATCTGACGCAAATCAGTACGCGCATACGCTGTATCCAAAAGTAAATACCACAGAACTTACACTTTGTAGTTTGTGTACCGTTCAGATAAACACAACTGAAACTATCAGTAGGTATTCATTTAATGTATTCACGAAGAGATCAGTTGCTTTCTGAGCTTCATTAACTGTAAGGATAATTTGCCAATTATCTTCCTTGACTGAGGGTATCAATTCATTTATTTTAATTTTAGTGTATTTATTTTTATTTATCATAATGACGGTCGAAACGCATGTAAAACAACATATTATCGAACGTTAACTCTACAAGACTTTTGAATATAAATACATTTCTCATTGGGATCGCACGTTGAAATGATACACTCCCGTTAAACTGACATGCTTACGCGTTTCTCATTGGAATCGCACGTTGAAACGCTACACTCCCGTTAAACTGTCATGTTTCTCAAATGACGTATTTTGAAACATCCTGAACATATTGAGGTATCGCATGTTAAAACGTTAGTACCCCAACACGAAAACGAAAAACGATCGAAACGCATGTGAAACAATCTATTTTCAAGCGTTAACTCCGCTACACTCCCCTTAAACTAACATGTTTACAACTTTCTCTTTGGGATCTCACGTTGAAAAACTCCTGTTAAACGGCCTTGTTTTTTTCTTAAATGACGATTTTGAGACACTCTGTACATAGTGAGGAATCGCATGTTAAGCTATTAGAGCCCTGTCATACTGTCATGTTGTTTCTCAAATGATGTATTTTGTCCCACCTTGTACACATTGACGTCTTGTTTTTTCCTTGAATAATATATTTTGACAAACACAAACACTAAAACTTAAAAAACGCATATAAAACAACGTATTTCGAAACGTCGTTGCTTTATACTATGCTCCTCCATTGCCCTATTTTCGAACTCCACAACACTTTTGAATACAAATACGTTTCTCATTTTTTTAAATGGCCTATTTTTAGACACTCTGTAC
>WOGN01009432.1:0-10825 GCA_015342105.1 Leptinotarsa texana | reverse complement strand
ACACTAAAGAGGCAGCATAGTATTATTAGAGTAATATTAAGGTTATCACACCCAAATGCCTTAGACTCAATACCTTCCAAAGTTTGAAAAACAAATTCTTCATTCACCTCCACGAATGTAAAAAAAGTGATAATTCTTAGCAGTATATTCACCTAGTAAACTAGTGCTTGGCTGGCGAGAGTTTTTACATGAGTCAACAAAGTACCAATTGAGTGTTTCAACGTCCTACAGTTCTTTTGCTAAAGAAGCATTGTTTATCTTTTTAATGTTTAGTTATTTCAGTTCTTGCCAATTGTGTTTTTAATTGAGTTTTTCAAATGTATAGTTGGGATATGCTTTTTTCCGGCTCTTACAGCTGCAGTGACAAAATTTCTCATAGTTTTGTAAGGTTTCCTATGTTCCACCATTTTTGTTAACCGATAACGATTGATTCATACCTTAGTTTTTGCATTCTGCGAATATTATCTGTAATCCATGTACCATAAGGCTTTCTTTTGTTTTTTACATGTCGAACAGGTGCATGATGGTTGAAAAGTTGCAGTAAGTTATCTGTTAAAAAATAATTTCCTGTTATATGTCTTCAAGCGAATACAAAATGTCCCATGCTATATTTTCGAGGTCCCTTTGAAAACAGGGCATGTCTATGTTACGTAGAGACCTAAAACTGAATGAGTAATCGTGAAAGGCTTTCAGTTCTACATTCATAAAACAGTTAACGACCATGTGATCAGATATATCAAGATCCAGAATCAGAACATCATGTGAATTGGTGAAAATCAAATCAATCAATGTTGAAGACTTGCCAGCTATTCTAGTGGGTTGGTTGATAATTTGTAATGAACCAAATATGTCTGCTAGATTCTTAAGAGTAACCACATAATTATCATCATTTATGAACATATTGACATTGAAGTCACCGAATATCATAATATCATCGGTTTCAGTGAATAATTCGTTCAAAGTATCTACGAAATGATCTATAAATTGTGCATAGTTCGAATTGGGAGGGCGATATATATTTCCTATAATGATTTTTCTATTTGGAATTGTAGTTTCAATCCATATCTGTTCCAAAAAGTCTTTGGAATCCTGATACAATATCTTATATTTTTTATTATAATTTTTGGAATGTTGCCAATGTTGACACGGTCTCTTGATCCGCATTAATTGTGACTCTACCACTTAATTTCAAAATAAAAAGTTCGTCGTTTCTCCTAGTTATTGTGAAAAGAGGTACCTTCATCTTCAAGTTCTGGTGAGCTGTATCATCTTCATAATTACGCAATTACATCCGAATATTTACTTCTCACAATTGATATCATATAAGAATTTTGATGTAAAAACTATCAACAAGCAATCTCATCGGAGATAGAAGAAACTTGACCTACGATAAGACGGTAGTACGGGTGCTCGTTTCCGATTCACGTTGTGGCTTGTTTTGTATTCCTTTGAAAATGCCTACTTACCCCTAATAATATCACGCTAGCAGATGTGTTCAAGTTGATGTCAAACCTTGATAAAAAATTTTACAAATCTCAGGAAACGTTAGAACTCATACAGAGCGATCTTTCTACCGTCAATCACAAATTATCCACACTTGAACAGAAAAAAACGATATTGGACGGGAAAATGAGTGAACTAGACGACCGACTTCGCAGAAATAACTTGCTCGTATTTGGCCTTCAAGTAGAAGATCCAGTGGATTCACTCTCTTATCTGAGCAACATATTGAAAATAGAACTCAGTTTGTCCCACATCGACAATATCTATTACTTTCCGGCTAAAGGTGGCGCGAAAATTCTCAAAATCGAATTATTGGCCTATTGGAAAAAGTCAAAAATCGTCCGCAACATCAATAAATTGAAAGGAACCCATATTTTTGTAGCAAATGATTTGAGTCCACAGGATCAAATCACTCATAAGGCTTTGCGAGAACACCTGAACACTGCCAAGAAAAACGGAATCAAAGCTTTCATTAGAAATAATCATTTACTCGTTAACAGCACGAAACATAAAATTGACGAAATTGCCAGTAACCCTGAGTTGCTTTCTCCATATGTGGCAAACCTGAAACGAAATGACCCACCAATTACTCCCGATCAACAAGCTGCCAAAAAAACACTTAGGACAATTCCGTTTAGAGCTGTAAAAAATCAAGATCCCAAATATGAGAAACCTCACAAATCGCACAATTAAGTTGGAAAAGAAGGCCTACCTGGAGTTCCAACTCAAAGGTAACAGAAATAAATTATGGAAGGATTTAGCTTCCTTGGGCATACATAAAAAATCCAATAGAACCATTCCTGAAGAGCTCACCAACGCCAATGATCGCAATACCTTCTTTTGTAATAGCTCTTCACTTATCTTGAATCCAGGTTATGATATCTAATCATTTCTTTCTAACAACTATTCCTTTGATGATCACAGTTTTGCTTTCCATGATATAACGGAGAATGAGGTGTACAAAACACTTCTCTCAATAAAATCCAAGGCGGTTGGTGCCGATAATATCAGCATCAAAATGTTATTGCTATGTTGCCCTTTTATCATTCCTCATGTCACACATATATTCAATATATGCATCCAACAATCAGTATATCCCTCGATATGGAAAAAATCTCAAATCATCCCGTTACCAAAAACCGCAAATCCCCAGAGTATCAATGATCTTCGCCCAATTAGCATCCTCTGTGCAATCTCAAAAACACTGGAAAAAATCATGAACCTTCAAATGCGCTATTATATGGATACATTAAATGTACTGCCTCTTACTCAGTCAGATTTTCGAGCTGATCATAGCTGTACAACTGCACTGTTGAAAGTTATGGACGATATTCATGCTTCGGTTGATAGTAATAATGTATGTTTACTTGTTTTGTTAGATTATTCAAAAGCATTTAACCCGATTAACCATCAGCTTTCATTACTTTTGTTAAAATGTCTCAGATTTTCACCCAACTCAGTTGAACTCATGAAAAACTATCTTAGTGATCGTTCTCAGTGTGTTGTATTGAACAAAATCAAATCAGATTTCCTCACTACTCGGAATAGGAATAATGTTCCGCAGGGGTCCATCTTAGGGCAACTATTGCCTTCGTTACACAAACATGCATAGTTACGCTGATCATACGCAGATATACATGTATTTTGAGAAATCCTCTGTAGATGATGATTGCCGAAAAAATAATCCAGATTTGAAAAGTCTGACTGAACTTTCGGAAAAATACTGTCTTTCTATAAATGTCAAAAAATCGTTTGTCATGCTTTTTGAGAGGACAGCAACTAGAAAAAAGTGTTTGAATGATATAAGCATCACTATCGATAACGTGACGTTACCAATAAAAGGCGAAGGTGACAATATAAAAAACCTTGGTTTGCTGATAAATCCGTCGCTAAGATTTTCATCGCATGTCTCACTGATTTTGAAAAGAGGGTATTGTAACCTCAAAACAATCTACCGTAATCGTGAAATTCTGAATCGGCAATCTAAACAAATTCTTTGCGATGCACTTGTTGTATCCCATGCGAACTATGCTGATGTGGTGTACGGTCCTTATCTGTTACAAACTGATAAGAGAAGACTGCAAGTATTACAGAACTCATGCGTTAGGCTGATCACTGTTTCGCGAAGACGGGATCATGTGACACATCACTTACCAAAACTGGGCTGGTTGAATATGAAAAATCGGCGTATCTTACATGCATGTACACTATTTCACAAAATAATAAATCACATGAATCAAACTCAGGTTTTGGACCGACGTTCATAATCTTTATTTGAGATTCAAGAATTTGCTCACGCCCCCTCACCACAAAACTTCCCATTATCGTGGATCGTTTTCATATTACATAACCTGGCTCCTAAACAAATTACCTAACGAACTGAAGAATTCAAATTTTATTACATTCAAGAAAAAAATTAAACATCTTTTGCTTGTGAATGAAATTCCTAGCATGTTGAATTTCAAGTGCTATTATCTATTTTCGTTTTTTTTCTTCTTTTCCTTGCATCGACTCTCTTCTTTTTTTATTATAGTATTATAAATGTGTTCAATGTGTCTTGCATACCGTTTTATGTAGTATATTTTTGATCGTGTTCGTTGTAGTGTGTCGGGACGCGATCTGTCGTGATGGCGATCGGTTGATTCCCGATCGCCATTGTGTTCATCAAATCAAGAAAAGACCTCAACTTTTCTCTGCCTTTCATTTTTCCGATTTTTATGCCTTCACCCGATACTTTTTTTCCAAGGTATTCCAGGGATGATTGAAGAAAACGGCATATCTTGATATTTGAAAATCTTGCGGTAGAAAGTGCCTTTAGTACATGCCGAAGATTTTCGAATCTTTCTTCCGGAGTCGCACTAGGGATCGAAACGTTGTCGAAATGAACTAGGGCAATCGATTCCTTCGTATTGCCGAGAGCTAAGTTAACCGCTCTCTGAAATACAGCCGGTGCATTGGCAAGCCCGAACGGCATCCGCAGATAATCAAATTGGACGTCCGGCGTGACGAATGCATTGTTATGAATGAATTACTCCTTGATCGGTATCTGATGGAAACCGTAAGCCATATCCGAATATGTGAAGTAACGTCCCTTACCAAGTCTGGCCAATTAGTCGTCGAGGAAAGCGATGATCTTCAATTATGAAGCGGTTGAGTTTGCGAAAATCCACAAATATTCGAAAGCACAGGTTTGGCAATCGTTGATTCACCTAATCTCATAATGTTATTCCTTCTATTATTTCTCGAACTGCCTCCCTTTTATTGATAGCCAGGCGATAGGGAGTACGGTTGACGATAATGTCTTTCAGGGATATATTATTGACAGTTCTTACTTTATTTCCAGTTATATTCATACTGGCGAAATCTCGAAGAATCACTGGAAAATCACTGCGGAACTCGGCTGGAACATCGACTTTATGAAACTCAGAACTATGTCCTTCAGAAATTCTATCAATGCCATCGACAATGAACACCTAACTCACTGGAAAATCAACCCCAGAAATGTTTGCATGATCAGTGAATTTTTTAGTAGCCTCAATGGTGACATTCGTGTGTTCCTTCAGGATCATGCTACATGGAATGACTTCACTTCCAAAGAAACGTGAAAATTTCGATGAATTAGCTCCAGTATCAATCAAAGCCCAGAACTGGTGGTAATCAATAACAACTTTTGTTGAACCTACAGGCTCTTGGATAGCTTTACAGAGGTTAATATTGTGCCGTTTATCCATTGCAGTTTTCGTGGAACAATTTGAAACATTGTGACCCGTCTTGGCGCAAAAACGGAACTTTTTGATGAACTCGACACTTCATGTTGACTGGTAGAGAAACTTCGATTGTCATATGATGGTTTTGGATTTTTGGCACGACGATTTGCCTTCACATATCCCATCTTACCACATTGGAAACATTTTATAGGCCATCCAGCAGATCCACTTGTTTGTCTGCCAGGAAAAGAGTATTTGAATTCATTCCCACAATTATCCACAAACAGCGGAACAAAAAAAACAATCCCAGAGAAGTATTTTTCGTTCGCGATCGTTACACAACACTGTTTTTCAATGTTTTAGCAACAGAATTCGCTAGTTCACTGTGAGCTATAGGCGCAATCCTGATTCTTGCCACACCGGTAACATTTTCTAGGCCCTTTAGCAGATCCACATGTTTGTCTGTCGGGAAAAGGGTATTTCCTCTTAAGTGAGAAAGTGCCGCGTCCAGAAATAGTACGAAAGTTAGCATTCATAACAGTATTGAATGTTTCGGGTTTAGATATTCCATAAACGAATAATTCTACTGAGTCAATCTCACCCCATTTTGTGCGTACACTCTTTAACATTGCTGATTTTTTATGTATATACGATGCATAAGTGTTTACGAAAGCACTTGAGAATTCAACTATATCTTCTAACATACGGCCAAGGTTTCTTTTTGGTGGAAAAGCTTCGATAAGATGAATACAAAAAGTTGCTCAGTTTCTGTTATGAGGGTTTCAACGTTCAAACCATAGTTTTGCCTCGTTTAGTAAGAATCGACCAATTCTTCATAATCGCAATTTTAATAGCTTCTACTTGACCTATTTGCTGGATTCATTATTTCTGCGATCTGTTCACCAGTGTTATGAGGAGTCAGCTCCATCAGAAATGTTGGTGATGACTTCAAAGTGGTCGTAGATACATCGATGATGTAGAACTTCAAATTGCTCCCACATCCACCGTATTTGTCAGATTTGGCTCCCAGTGACTACTAGCTGTTTGCAGACCCAAAAATTCTCACTGGTAAGAAATTTAGCTCGAATGAAGTGGTTATTGCTGAAACTGAGGCTTTTTTGAATTAAAAGGTGAATCTTCCTATAAAAGTGGTATTGAATTGTTAGAGCGGTGCTGAAATGATTGTGTGACTGACTCTTGATGGAGATTACACTGATGAATGAAGCCGGGAATTTTCAGACCGTGTAGTTACTGAACGGCACAAACTAAATTGATTTGAAGGCATAAATTTTCAATATCCACCTCATAGGATGAAAGTGGAAGACAGAAAAAATCTTTTTTGGTGGTCAATTTCGCCGCTTGACTTTGCAGCTGACCGTTTGAGGTAGGTCTGTCATTAGTTTTTCAAATACATAAAACCAAGACGCAAAATCGTATAAGTTACCATTAATTACTCAAAAACGGCTGCACCGATTTTCATGATTATTTGTTGTTACCGCCTGGAATAGTAGAATGAATATTGAAAAAATTAAAAAATCAGGAAATTTAGGATTATACATCTTGGTTTTTCAGTTTGACAGTTATCATGATGTACACATTGAGGTTATGATATTCATGATTGAACGAAGAGGGATAATAATTGTTATTATATATAATATAATATATAATATGTTATGCAGTAATAGGAGCAGAGTTAGCAATATCCATCACAGTGTCATTCACAATGCCGCCAATCAGAAAATCCAATTATTATTAGCCACCGCAGTGCATTGCGAACCAATCCACCGCATGAGCACCGGGTTCCGTGTTGCCAGGTCTACTGTTTTTGCAGTAGATTTACTATTGAGGTTGTTGAGCAACTGTTTTATTGTTTGGAAGTGAAAAATATGTTTATAACCCAGTTTACAAATTATTAAATGATTGAATGTTTTGGGAATTAACATTTTTACAGTTTCTTTAATACGTAAGAGTTGACCATAAGTTTTGTAATGAAAATATATAACTTGAACATATTAATGAACTAAACACATTTTATTGCTAATAATCCAGATAACTGAATCTGTGGAGTGAACATTTTCGATTCAAGTTTATACAATATGATACCAACATAATACCCGCCATAAAACTGAATGTAGAGACAAATTTGAAGGCAGAGAACATCTACTGTCTTTTTTTATTTTTGGTAGTATGGTAGCTCCATGAAAATGGCCCTCATCGATGTAATTTGAATTTTTATTACGTTAATTTTTTATGTCATTTTGAAGAATGAGAACAATAAATAACTTTCTCAATAAATTTTCGAAACACTTTTTGTACTGTTGGCAAACCTATAACAATTTGATGCATATTGTGATATATATTTGGAATTCGCTCAGTAAGATTACTTTGCAAACTGAATAACATGTGGAGTATTCCATTGTAAAATACTGGTAATGTCTATGGACTCGATTATCATTTAAAAAACAAGTATGCTTTTGCATGTCTTGTGTCCATCTTCTGACGCGAAATTAACATTGAAATCATCCGCTAAAATTAGTGGCAACGTATGATAGTTTTCTCCTAATTCTTCAGAGCCTACTCGATCGTAAATATGTGCTGACATCCTTGCCACTACAGTAATATA
Source organism: Leptinotarsa texana (assembly GCA_015342105.1). Taxonomy (NCBI): domain Eukaryota; kingdom Metazoa; phylum Arthropoda; class Insecta; order Coleoptera; family Chrysomelidae; genus Leptinotarsa; species Leptinotarsa texana. Next base: position 2,992 of record WOGN01009432.1, on the reverse strand, counting down.
TAAAACGTAACTCTCTCTTTCTATCATTACTAATTTGTACCTCTCTCTCAACTTCCGTTCGCTTCGCCCGATCACACTTTTCGTAACGCTCTCGTCACGCATTCACCAGCTTACTCTCCAAGTCAAGCGTGCGTAGAGAAGTATTACTTGAAAACCTGCATATCCAATTCAAAAATATATTTGGTTTGGTAATTTTCAATAATATTGTTTGTTTAGCTATTAATGAATTCAGGCATTACATCAAGAACACACTGTATATTATATGATTTTCATGAAATTACTATACCAAAGATTTCTTTTAACTAGTTGACCTAAAAATTGTTTCGATTGGTGGTTCGAGGCCTTAAGCACACGTAAATTATTAATGGAGTCCAACGGGTTAGTAACCAGCTGTCGTTCGCATATTGTAAAGTTGAAATTCTTGTAAAATAAGGATTAACGACGTCTTGATTTCCAACTTGCGATTCCCAGCACGTTCTTAGTAGTCTGTATAAAGAAACCGCCATGGAAATGAACTCTTGATGCCTCTCTTGCTGGAAATTCAATTTTAATGACATATTTTGAAATAAACACATCATTGGTTATGAAATTATTCGAAAAAGGCGTTTGAGGGTCATATCAACTGAAAGTGTCTATGGTTTGTTACAAAGCAATTTATATATTGATAATAATATTGATATACATACAAGAATGTTCTGGTTGCCTTCATAATTGAAAGTTTCGATACTGAAACACTTGTTTTTGCAGAGACTGGTCCTATTTCAATGGGCGCAGAAAATGAAATAAACATTGTTTACGAATATCTGGAGTTTTTGTACGAAAAGTTAATATATTCAATCAATAAGTACTCGATTCCCGGAGAGTAAATATTTGGCCCGTTGATTTGTCATTTCTACGTAAAAACACTACTTTTCACCAATGATTGATTGGTATTCCAAAAACCTTATTTTGTGTGGGTGAAAATTGAAACATACAAGCGAATAAAGAATTATTGGGAAGTTTGATGGACAGAAAATGATTGAGTGTTTTTATAAGTTGATTTCTTCGGTGTATGCACTCTTGCTAAAATACAGGGCGATTGATAGTAATGAAATAGTTGTGAACTATTATTTGTAGGATAATTTTTGTGGATGGATCGAGGTTTCTTGCTTTTTTGCGGTTATTATCCCTCCATAATCTAAAAAATAAACGAAGATGAATCAATAGTGTTGAAGTTATCGATTCGAATTCTAAAAGGAACTTATTTTCGAATATTTAATTTCTTTAAAACTATCTATCCTCAACATCTAACCTATAATCTGTATATTATATGGTTAGGCGTACTGCATTCAAATTATTTACTCTCAAAGAATTGAATAAATAAATTTATTCCACGAAAATACAATATTTATTCTTTGAAAATATCATTCATAACAAACAAAATAACAAATCTACTATGTCCAGTAGTAACTAAGACATTCTTCAACAAATAGATATTTAGTTAAAGGGGATTGAAAAAACATTGTATTTTTGAAGGCGGTATAAATAAATATTCCTTTGAATCATTGTCAACAGACACATTGCACCCATCAATAAGTCCGACTTGGCTTTTTAGCGGGGTTATTCGTGATATTCTTCAGTTTACTTCGAGAGCGCGTTGAATAAACAGCTATACAACATGGAAGCTAGTTCTTCGGGAATCGTGAAGCGTCCGAAATTGTCCCCATTAAATATAAATAAAAAAACAATCATTATCAATGTATATAATTGTTCAAGAATACAATACCCTCTCCAAATAAAAAGTGAGGAGGAAGTAGTGCGAAAATGCGTTTGTATGACCGATGTCAATAGATCGACCATTTTTAGAATTATCAAATTGATTGAGTCCGACTAAAAATGAAAAGTTTTCCGAATTCCTACTATAAACTGGTATCATCCCAGCAGAAGAAATCGTGACAATCTGTGAGTATCCCTTAAAGTATAATTCAGACGAACTTGATTTGATCAGTTTCGTTAAGCAATGGTTAAGCATGGTTGTTGTTAGCAGTAAAGTTAGTTGAATCGGAAAAGGAAATGAACTTGTTGATTTCCAAAATGAAGATAAGATATTTGTTTGAAGGTTGTTGACAATGTTTCGTGGTATATTTCATCAGTTGGGACTTCCATTGTCTAATTTAATATGAATTGATTTGAAAACCCTGAAAAAGCAATTGAAAAAATTAATAAGATTAACCGAAAATAACAACTTTATTAGACAAAAAACTGAAATGACAAAGAAATAACATTCAAGCAACAACCAAACAAATAAAAATTGAAATATTAATATAAGGTTGAAAAAACTAAAATTAAAAATTATTATTAACAAAAAATGAAAAATAAAAATCAAAAGATTTCAAACCAAGTTATGTCACTACGTTTCGATTGTTAGTTCAGTCAGCCCAGTATGTTTTTGCAGTCCACAGTGATGTGAACTGTCAGGAATGTACCTGAATGTGCCGTATTCTAGCCTTGCTCATTGGCTCCACATTAACAAAACGTCAAGAAATGGAAGTTGTCCTTTATTTTCTAACTCATACGTGAATTTTATTGATGTGAATCTGTTATTTGAAAAAGAAACAAAGTCCTCAATATTTGATTTTTTTTAATCGAATATCGCGAAAACATCATGTACATAACTTAAGTCATATTCTAGGAAAATACTTTAATTTTTCGTTGATTTCCAGTTCGAATCTGCTCATGAACAGGTTTGCCAGGTAAGGGGATAAGGGGTTGCCCATAGTCGTTCCCACCTGTTGTTCATAAAATCAACTTCCTACATGGAAACATTTTTGTTTCATACACAAAATAGTGAGAGAAACGAAGTCATCAATTTCGTTAGTAGTTTCCTGAGGTATTGCATGGCTAGAAAATTTTGCAGAATGATCTTTTTTGTATGTTGTATGAACTTATGATGCACTGTTTGGAACCTTTGGTGTAATAATGAATATTACTGGAGTTTTTTTCCCAACACCAA
>WOGN01009431.1:0-10825 GCA_015342105.1 Leptinotarsa texana | reverse complement strand
AGGTATTTATAAATTTGGGTTTGTAGGGTTTGAATTTATTTTTATGTAAAATTGCTCTTACGCTTTCTCTTTTAACGCCAGTTCTATCTACAATATTCGTAATACTTGATTTTCCCTGTTCAATAACATCCAGGCAGACATCCAACTGAATGGGCTTCAAGAATCACGAAATGATGTTTCCTAATGTTCAACTCCACCTTTTAAATAACCAGATATGCGAATTACTGGCTACCAAAAACGAAAACGGTGACTATATTTTTAAGTATGAACGAAAGCGTATCCATTCATAATGAGGTCATATTTATAGAGGACAAATGAATTCCACGATGAGAAATCTAACGGCAACGAGCTTCTCCGATGCTCGGTATGAAAATAAAATCAGTCGGCAAAAAACGATAGAAGCTCGCATTCTGTGAGGCAAATACTTAATTACAGGTAAAATGTGGTTTCATGACCTCATCATTTACATCATTATTCTTCGGTTTCCTCTCAGTGGATGCAATAATTATTCGAGATGAGCATGCTTATAATTCTCGGTAAACCGGAAACAGATGGTAAAAAAAACACGAGCGTGCTAAGATGGAAAAGTTCTGTCTCCATAATTTAACGAGTTACGATTATTTTGGTTTCAGAACTGTCTCTTTTGTATGGATTTATTAGTGTTTCCTTCTGGTATAGGTACTCAAAATTATCTACAGAACACTTCCGTTATAATATATGTTTACTAACTTATACAGGCCGTTTCTTTTGTCATGTGGTAACATTGCTATATTCTAAACCGTAACAGACATGAAGACGATCAAAGTGGAAAAATGTAACTGTCATTAAGAACAATACAATGGTCGAAGAAAATTTACGGGGACTTTCGCCCTTCTCGAGTTATGCCTGCAAAACAAAAATGTAGTTTTTCGGTTTTTTAGAATGGAATTGTTATTTCGGAGACTATCAAAAAATGCAAAGGGAAATTGTATTCGAAGTTTACTACGACGATGTAATAATAAATATTCGATAAAACGTTTCGCGTAATCATGGCCATAATAATTTTTTTTTATTACAGATACTGATAAAGCAATAAATTCACAATCCAAGGGCATATCTGTCACATCTGATATTTTTATAGCGTTTCATTTGAAAAAACCACCATCATCAGATACAACAATCAAACAGAAAAACAATTTATTTTATCATGAACTTTTGGGAAAAATGAAACCAATACGGAAAATCAGAGCATTAAATGCTCGAATTGACGAGCTCTTCGTTGAATGCACATAAGTTGTCGGTCCAGGAATTTCTGTGGCAATTTTCTAGCATAATAATACTAATACATGCATCTCCCATTTTTTGTTTGAGATGGTCGATATCTGTGTGTGGTGTTGAAAAAACTTTATCCTTTATGTATCCTCAGACAAAAAATCTAAAGGAATAAGATCTGGAGATCGAGCTGGCCAATTAATTGGTCCATTGCTTCCAATCCTTTTTCTTAGTAATATTGCATCTAACTATTTCCTTACTATTGCAGCATTATGGGGAGGATCGCCGTTCTGTTGAAAATATTGTATTTCATGGCGGATATTCACTGGCAATTCATCCAAGTAGCCATCGAATTCATTGAGTAGAAAATGAAGATAGATTTCACTATTCAAATGACCATCGTAAAAGAAAGGGCCAAGGATGTTTGTTCCCACGATTTCCTTTTTCGAATATTGGTTTCTCTCTCTCTCTCTCTCTTTCTCTCTCTTATTCCACCTATAATGGATTTTTGTGTTAAACCAAGCATAATGGATATTTCTGTTAAACCAAGCATTGTTGTTGAATTTTGATTCGTCTGTCTATATTATTTTTTCAAATATTTCAAACTTTACTATTTTTACGTCTTAACCAATTCGCAAATTTCAGTAATCCCTTTCATTTAAGTGATGAACTTTGCGTATCCTGTAGCATTTATATTTGTTATTTTTCAAAACAGTTCTGGTGGATTTTACAGAAATTCCCATTTTGTGGGCAGTTTCTCGTAAAGAATAATCTTGATTAGCATAATTTTATTAACTGGCCAATCCTAAATTAAAAAAAAAGATATTTTCACTGTGTACATTTTTATATGGTAATATTTGCTTACCCATAACGTTTATTTGATTCCTCACACTTCCAGTAATCACACATTTTTTCGTTTTCTTTCTATGAAATGTACCATAGTCCCTCAAATTTCTTTCAAATCGTCTAAACATGTGGATGTTCGGAATACGACGATTCGGGTATAGCTCAACATACATATTCCTTGCCAAAAGAGGGTTTCTTTTTGATTTTGCACAACTAAATAGCATATCAATCCTTTCATCATTTGAATACATCTTTGATATGCTCAAAAACGTCGTGACAGTTCTCAACAGATATCAACAACGCATTCATTTCTCCTGCCATAGAAACCAAGCAAAGCCTACGCGTTTAAGATGGTAAATAAATTGAGATGCTATTTGATCATACCAACTTATACAATAATCGAATTTTGACCAAAAGCTGATATTTTCGTTACTTCCAGAATTGAGAATTATAAAAATATTACGAATTATAATTGATTTGGCAGAAATAAGGCTTGAAAGAAAGATTACGGCAATACAAAAAGTACGAATTTTCATTGTCTTAAGGTACCTACCTGTCGAATTTATTGGGTTGTCTGAATTATATTTCGAAGAAATTGAAACAATCTACAAAAGAAGTAACGACAGGACCGTAATTTAAAATTGTTGTCACTGATGATGGTGGTTATTTCAATTGAAACGCTATTAAAATATCAAATGTGATATACCCTTGGATTGTGAATGTATTGCTTTATCAATATCTGTAATAAATAAAAGATCCGCATTAAAAAAAAGTTGATAGTGGCCATGTTGACATGAAACGTTTTATCGAATATTTATCATTACATCGTCATAGTATACTTCGAATACAATAAGATTTTCCTTTTCCATTTTTTGTATTCTCCGAAATAATAATTCCATTTGAAAAAAACGAAAAACACCATTTTTTGTTTTCTTCGTATAATTAGAGAAGGGCAAGGGTCCTCGTAAATTTTTATCGACCATTGTACTGTTCCCGATGACAGTTACCTTTTTTCTCATTTAATCGTCTTCGTATCTGTTACAGTTTAGAATACAGCAATGTTACCACATGATAAAAGAAACGGCCTGTGTATTAACATACTGGGTGTTGACTAACTACGCTACAAAACTTCCGAAGGTGAATCGTTAGGTATTTTTAAGAAAAAAAAATACATATGAATATATGTATTGCTCTGTTTCTGATATACAGGGTTTTGGATTTAAAAAAAAGCGGCATTCATAAAATGTAATAAATATCCTTACACCGATATGATTGATATTTGGTACTATCATTTGTAGTGATACGGCGCATATTTAGCCTGAACTGGATTGAAATTATTAGGTCCAGTGGCGTTTCAGTTGGTACCACAGCTAACAATCTTGAAAAAAAGTACGCCACTAGCTTGTTGTAGTTATTTATTTTTAAAAATTAATCAACTAAAAATACAACTTTTTCGTCACTTGTGTTTTTTCATATAAAACTTCGTTCTTGAGAAAAAAAAATCACTTCTGAAAACTATCCATGGACAAAACAAAATAAAAATCAAAAGTAAATAATAAACAATTTCGACCGATGAACAAAATGTCCACCTTCTGATAAAATACACGAATGCAATCGATTTGTCACTGATTGTCTGACACGTTCATGACATTGCAATTGTCAAATATTCGATTTCTCAATTCATCTGCACACTTGTCAACTAGACAAGAGCCTTCAAGAACTTCACTGTTCAAGAACTCTTTCATTTGGAGAACTGCTTTTATGTGTATGAAATTTCCTGACAACGTTTTTACAAATGTATTTAATCTCCAGCGATTCAAATCCAATGTGAATCGCTTATTTCGCACAGGCATCGCGCTTAGAACGCCATAAGGATTTTCCTGTAGTGTTTGCGTTTTGTCCTCAAAAAAAAATAAATAGAAATCTAGAGAATTCATATCAGGACTGCGAACCAGCAAATTTTGAGGTCCTGCACGTCCAATCCAGTGATTAGGGTAGGTGATATCGAGATACTGGAGAGCAAGAACACTAAAATGAGCTGCATGTAGCGTTCTAAATGTTTTAGCGCATGAAATTACTCAGTTAAGATATCTGTCCTGGTAAATTCTCCGTGCTTCTTCCACATTTCCATTTGCCAATCCATAAATAAAGTGCATGTCAGCGATTTCAGCTTCAGTAATATTATTCATGATGGAATCACTGCTAATTGACAACTCTGACTTTCACTGATATGACAACACTATCACTGTCAGCTGGTCTCAAAAGCAGGTTTTCATGATATGCAAAGTGCCTTCAATTTTGTTTCTAGAAAACGAACCTAGATATGTCGAAAACAAACAAGTGTCAAAAAAGTTGTATTTTCAGTTGATTATTCTAAAAAAATTAAATATTACAACAAGTCAGTGGCGTACTTTTCTTGCCCAATATTGTTGGCTGTGATGTCCAGTGAGATGGACTCAATATTTTCAAAAAACGCCAAAATATAAAAAGAAGAACAAGAAGAGGTTATCAGTAAATCGATGAAAATTGACAGTTTTCTTAAAATTGTAAGGTGAAACAGTATTGTAAGACCAGGAACTTCAACCACATGCAGTGATACACTACAATCTGAAAAAGATGAAACGGATTTCAACTCTGCGGCCCAACAACAACTGGGGTCTGTTGAACAGTCTGATTTTGAGAAAACGGATATATTTCGAGCAATAACTGCTTTTCTGAACATTTTTTGGAAAAAATGTCAAATTTGACAGGAAAGAAAACTCACTTGATCCGTCATATGCATGTCATTTGGCATCACTTTCAAAGCACAACCTAATGGAGATATCAAAAGTTACTTTAAGAGATGAACAAAAAAATCCCATTTGATGCGAACTTTATGTGTGACACTGTATATGTTTCTGACAAAGAGGCGGTATCACAGTTGAACATGCGTCTTAGTTTCACACGTCAAGTACAAGTAATGACCAAGTGCAAACAACAGTGAATCTAAATAAAGATCCAGCTTTAGGGAAATTAACGGCTTAGTAAATCTACAAACTATTTATCTTTTTTTGACAACCATTTATTAAAAATTAGTACAATAATTCTTATATAGTTTAATAATTGCGATGAGTATACCAATTGTTTAGAAACTGTGCTGTTATTTTTGGAATCCAATGATGTTAAATATCAGTATCTTGCTTAGTAGAGATTCGTATGCTGCTGATGTATGTTAGTATTTATTGATTTCATGGATTACTAAACTGGTTTAGAATAAATATTAGTTTAGAAACTTTACTGGACAGGTTTAGAATGACTAATCAGAACTCAATTTTTCATAAGATATGAATTTTTTGAGAACAAAGAATCATTTTTTAGTCTTTTAATTCTAAAATATGTTCGTCCACCGTCTTTTGTCCATGTAGAGTATCGAAATGCAGAGGTCAGAAGGGGCGGCAAAATTTGAATAGCCTACTGGCGGCAAATTTGTTAATCCTCCACTGCCTATTACTTCAAATAACTGTAGCAAATTTCAACCAAATCGGTGTGAGGATATTAAAAATATTTTATAAATACGGTTTTTTTACTTCAACTCCCTGAATCTCAGAAACGAAGCAACTCCGGACGTATGTTCATGAGAATATTTTTTCTTAAAACGACCTAACGAATCACCCTATGAAATTTTGTACCGTAGGTAGGAAACACCCTGTATAAATATTATTGAACATAAATACAAGAAGTTTACCGTCTGTATTATAAATATGAGAACAGGTGAGCCGATTTTGGAAAAGGAACGTTCTCAAAAATTCAATTATTGTCTTTTTCTACTTCTTTATTATTAATTTTGTGTTTGTGTTGCAGAAATCTGAGCATCAAATAATATTTATTCTGAAACAGCATCGTTCAAAAACAAGATGCGATAAAATTATCTATGAATTCATCATGATAATAATTGAACGAGTGGGTGTCCTTCGCTGCCAGTGACGAAGAATGTTGCAGCAGTGTAGGTATTCACTACGCATTGAAATGCCTTACGTAATTACTGTTAGACTGGAATGAATTTGCATGCAATCCAGATTTTTATTTCTTCTAAAAATGAGTTAATTACCTGTAGGAGGCTTCTCTTTTGGATAGCATGTCCTGAATAGTCCTTTCGTCCTTGTGTAGTAGTAGTATTTTGAATTAACACTTTCTAATAACGCTTGGCTCTGTGCATCTGAATGTTTGCTTAAGTAATTCTGTAAAAGAAAATGATTTTCAGTCATATAACTTAGGCATTTATATTCATAAGTGTGGTAAATGCAGTTTCCAATTAAAGTTGAAGACAAATATTTCGTAGATACACAATGCATTTTTTTCATTATTAGTATTGTCTGTTCTTTTATTATAAACTTTTGGAAATACCCAATAAACTGTGGAAGAATAAGTAGGATGAACCAAACCAAAACTGTTTATTAATACAAATTGTATATCAACGCAGTTGACAAAGCTTATAAAATATAATATAAGCATAACACAAGTTCACAATTAAATAACAGATCCTGACCCCAAGGTTTGAAAATTAATATAGTACGAGAAAATGTGAAGTTTAATTCCTTCTGAATCGCTCACTATCCAATTCAAAAATATTAACTGACAAGATTTTTTATTATTCGTATTGACTTTACGGACATATTGAATTGACAACAACAGTTCCTTTCACATCAAATCAAATTTAACGTTCTTTTGTCAGATGATGTGAAATGATGATGATAGTTGATTGATTCCTTAGCTTAAAAATTAAATATTTTCTAATTGACTACAATTTACTTACAAAAAATCTGAATAAGGTCAACTATATTGAGGATTTAGGATCATCTTTGACAATAGATTGAGATTTAATTTACATTGCGAATAAACCATAAACAAATGTAACAAGATGATAGAATTCATTAGTAGGATTTGCATAGCTTTTAACAAGCTTATGTATGCTTATGTATTATAGTAGACTGAGTTTTGACAGCGTCATCTGGAGGTTAGACTTGAGAGAATCCAAAATAAATTCATCAGCTTTTTAAACTTCAGGGTAAATGGTGTGTACAACGTTGATAATTTACATTCAGCTAGATTAACATTCAACATTTTACTATTAGAAAAACGAAAAATTATCACGGACTTTGTTTTTATGTTTGAAATCCTTAGGAATTACTATGATGCTGCAGAACTACTATACTTAGTATTTATCCATGTACCATGTACCAGAAACACCAGAAATAGGCAATTTTTCAATGTAAGCTTCAAGCATACCAATTTGGGTCAAAACGCCCCTATTCCCAGCAATAGTTTCAATAAATACTGCCCGGAGATGGACATTTCTTATGTCTTTACCTCACTTTAAAACTAACACAAAACAATTTTTTACATGTAATCTATACCTGTCATGAAATTTAAGAATATCCACAATGATTTTTTCTTTTATTTTCTTGATATTTTACTACTAGAATGTGAAATTAATAAGAGGCATTAAAAGTCATTAAAATTCAAACTAGTAATGTATACGCACACTGTATAAAGTTTATTCTAAATAAACAGTTTATATATCTTTATACATTCTATTAATTTTTTCTATAAAAATTTTAATAAAGTTGAAATATAACTATTTGCCGTTCAACTATGCTTTGGTAGCAAAAGCCATTAACCTTGAAAAAGAGAACTATTTGCCGTTCTCCATATAAATATTAGATAATATAGACGCGAATAATTCAAACTAAGCTAGATGTTTTTCAAATATTTTAATGATACACGGTTCCCTTTTTGATGTAACAACCCACTTTCAAAAGGAAAATTTTTCGTGAATCAAAGAAACATCATAAAACATTTCAAATCCTATTTGTTGTTTCTTTTTTTACATTCAACCCATAGAAGAAAACAAGAAGAAACATCGTTATCCAACTTATATGCGTATTAGAAAATTTTTTTCTTGACGAAATTCTCAGAATAAAAGTTTTTCTCCAGACAACTTTCGTTAGAATAAAATAGAAAGTGTGCCGTTTGAATACTACTTTTTATTTTCATTGTGGCGACTTATTTAAATAGAATGTAAACGCTAAAGCAGAACTAGAAGTTTGGTCCATAAGCTAGTTACAAAATGATTTTGATATGGTTTTACAAAAACTGTTTATGTAACCGCCAAAAAAATTTATTGAATGAGGTTATATTTTTTAGTAGAGATCAGTTCCCACATTTTTTGTATGAAGTTGGAGATATAGAAAGTCGAAAAGTTTTCCAAAAACTTCCAAGGATTTATACTTTGAAGAAAAGAGAATTGAAACTTTCTATTTTTTTAAAACTTTTATTTGCAACTAAGGTTACTGCAGTTTCGTCCTATAAGAACATTTTCAAAATTATACATTAAACTAACAATTGTTCATTACATTAGCCCTTATACACCTCCCCTGGAGGTACTAATAGAGTTACCTGAATTTACAGTTTACAATGCGGATGTGCCAATTTGAAAACCAGTGAGTAAACTGAATCGATTTAATCATTTAGCAGGTTGCACCCGCAATGTGTATACTTGTGAATTTCCAAGGATTCTAAATAATTGAGTTTGTAACCCTTCCTTGCATAGTGCAAAATTTCCGTATCGTTTAGATTCGGACACTTGTGGTTGCATTCCAAGGAATGGTTTGAAAAAGTCGAATCATGTTTCCCTAGTCTGAAGGACCTTTCATGTTCAGCATACCGTTTTTGGAAATTTCGTCCGCATTATCCCACATAAACACTATTACACTCCGGACATTTAAGCTTATAAACTCCAGATTTCTCCAACTTGTCCACCTTATCTTTGGCATTGAAAAAGGAAATCAGATAACCTAGCAAGCAGTCTGAATGCCACTTCCACATTATTTCTTCTGAAGAAACCCGCAATTATCTCTGTTCTTTTTCCAAAATATGCTTCAGTTACCCATTTCTTGATTTCTGGTTGTTTGACCTGAGGTTATATTAATCTGTAAGTGAATATATGACTTTGTTTTCGGACTTAATTCTGGATAGTATCTGCGTTGAAACCATTATTATGACCTATCTGTGTAATTATATCAATTTCCCTTGCTGGCATCAATACTTTTCCCGGAAATTGGAAGAGTAACGGTTTTGTGGTTTCAGCCATTCTAATCATTTCAAAGACAGTACTCTTTGAACAATATACAAAAAAGAGCCATTAAAATATTTCAAACTAAAATTAACAAAAAAGCCAACTCAAATGTTTAATGAAATGAACATTCTTGCATGTTAATTCTTTTTAATTGACTCAAAGTTGAAGCTTAAACATGCAAACAAAATATTGTATCTGCAAAGTTCGAAGTTTCTGGAATTTCTTCAAGAACTTACACAAGTCATTTTTATAATTCGAATTCCAATACATAATGATTGTCAGCCGATCCCTGTTCAAGAATGAACTCCATAAATCGATTTCAGTGTAATGGCATGTTGTTCAACATCTATTATGTTTTAAATTAATTTTTTATCTTTCATACATTACACTGTATACATATGTAATCGGACCTTAATGAATCAAATATAAATACTGGAATCCACTAAGGAAAAATCAGTTGTTATTGTTTTTTTCGCATGTACCAACTACAATTTTAGTAAATTGAAAAATCCTTGTGAAATGTTTCGAAAATAGATCCATTTTGACGCCTTGGAATTGTTCTGTTTTCAAGGTGATATTTCTACCTTCATTGAACGGTTATATATTACATATACTTTTTTCATTTATGTAATTCAATAACTCATTAACGGCAAGCATAACTAGAACAGAAGTTCAAGTTGCTAACATTGACATCCTCAGTAAATTACATCCAGATGTTTACCGGCGGTCTATTGGAAATGATTTAATATCTATTTTTCACGTACAGTACAACTATATCGACATAATTCTCGAACTGTTATTCAATGTATTTAATTTTACTGAAATGTAATATAATCAGTAAGTTCCTATTTCCACAACACCGCTAGTTCGATTTTACCTGCAACATTTGTTATTGTACAGGTTTTGCTTACATGCTGGTTGACATTTCTCGAGATATTTTTAGAATTGAACAAAGTATACTGGAATTCATAATCCAAGATTCCACATTACTTGAACAGCTGCACAAAGGCATTGTTTGGTGAGGAAATTGATATTTCTATATTCGTATGGACGTTGATTAGATTCCAACTCATGAACAATGAACTATACACTGTTTTCTGTTTTTATTACTGTCTTCGTCTATTTTCATGTAAATCTATCATTATCGTCAAATGGAAATAGGCAGGTTAAAGTATGAGATCTAGTAACGTTTTGTAAGTACACATATTGTTTTCTAGCTTATTCCACTATTGCTATTAGTTTGTTTAAAAAGTTTAGATGTTTAAATGTCATGTGTATTATCGCTCCATACCTCGAAAAATATTTTTTCTCCTGTGTCGTTCGTATATACTGATCGATAAAAAACTTTGTATTCTATACATTAATGCTGTTACATTTTTCCATTTTTCCCTCTTTTCAGCTCATCACTATAGTTTGTCGTTAATCGATTTTTGGAACAGCCAACAACCAAATCTACACTATGTTAAGAACACCCAAGGACACGATACCCAATAAAGCACAGGGCATATACGAAATATCATGTTCAAACTGCCCCAGAACTTACATCGGCCAGACCAATAGAAGAATTTCCAACAGAGCCTATGAACATGAACTAGCGGTTCGAAAATCAGATCC